>JAOTON010001346.1:1375000-1539480 GCA_034440635.1 Lepas anatifera | reverse complement strand
TTAAGGCAAGCCGTTTAGCAAGCTGCAATTACGCCCGTATAAGTATTGCCCAGTTCAGCTCTCAGTTTTTGTCATGAGAATATCTTATAACTCTGATTCTTTGTCAGATCCTCAACACGGCAACTGCCACTTTGGATTGTGAGCTGCTACGGCACCGAAGTGCACCAGAGGCTAATCAGCTTCTGGCCTTGCCTCAACTCTTCCCTCGCCTTCCTGGTGGCGCTCTTCAGTCAGGTTTGTGCAGGCACCACCCTGCCTCTACGCCTTGCGCCACTCCAGGCCAAGGGCGCCAGAGGCTGAACTGCCCGCGCAGCTGCTGAGCGCCTCCTATCCGCCCGTCTGGAGAAGTGGAGGAGCTGAGCCGGAGTCAGAGTTCAGCAGCATCTTCAGCAAGGCGGGGGATGATGTCGAGAGCTTAGGGGTATGCACGCATCAAGCCTCCCGCGCTGTGCCTCGCGGTCTGTGTATCCCTGCAACGCAGGCGAGTGCAAGGACACGGAGTTTACTTCACTTTCAACTTCTTCAAGCAATATCCTTAGCAGCGTGCTGCAGCAGCCAGCAGCTCGCTTCGGTAGGCCACCGAAGGCCTCTCTGCAGCCTAAGCGGGCTGCTCCCCAGACAAGACAAGTCATTGGGCTGCAGTGCTTGAAGACCGCCGTCGATCAGTACTCGAGCTTCCTAGATGCAGGTTGCCATCTGGGCTGTCATGTGGGCAGACGAAGCCAGGGGCCAAGCGTCCGGCCACAGCGGTGGCGGCGCATGGACCGCCTGCCCTCAGAGGTCGCTTCCTAACATCAGCTGGCTACCACATTCCTGGCCGCGCTTTGATCCACAGCAAGCTGAGCCGGAGCCACTTCTTCCAGCCGCAGTCTCACTGGCAGCGCAGCCGCAATCCGAGGCGACTTCGCTGTCAGAGGGCGGTTGGAGGGCAATCTGCATGGTGCAGGCCACTTTCACCCTCCACCTGAGCGTGGATGCCATCTTGAACAAGAGTTCACCAGGAGCCGACGGAGAAGGCGACCGCATCCTATAAACGTACCACGCCCCAACCAGGGCAGCGCGGTGGTCAGCGCATGTTGCGCAATGAGTCGATTTGGTGCTTGGCGTAGCTGCTGCACGATGGTATAGTGTCAACCCCGATGCTATTTGAGAGTTGGTGTCTAACACTTGATGTATTTACAGGCTTCGCATTTTTCAGTTATATCAGATAATTTTGTTAGATTGGTGTGAAGTAGGTTGATAATAACCGACCATTATGAAATTCCATCTTTGTGTTGTCTTCCTCATGTTACGCCGGATCATACGCTACTATTGCAGTTGCCCTTTCACAGTTTTAGACATGAACCCTGGGAGCCTAAACGGCATGGGCCCCCCACGATCTCAAAACTAAAGAGAGCTAGAAAATTCAAAACAGTAATCAAAAGCTCTTCAAAAATGATATCGAAATACTTCGGTCATTTTACTTGTCAGGTCAATATCAAGGTCACCCAGAAGGTCAAAATAGAATCAAAATCTCTAATATGAGGTTTACTAAGAAGGCCTCTATTACATCTCAGAAACTATGATAGCTACAAACATTTTTTAACACCATTCAGAAAGCTCTTGGATGCTCTTCATTGCAGTGACATGCATTTTCGTATCAGGTCAAAGTCTAGAGAGCTACAGGTCACTAAATATTTGGACCATATTCTTAGGAATGTCACCAGCGCACCCTCATGCATAAGGGCGTTTTACTTTTTTCGCTAATAGCTTCCAAACCAAACACGATACAGCCATAGTGTATTTACCATTGCAATCACTCTCGTCAATACAGATCAGAATGATATCTGATATTGCTATGTCGAGTCCAATTTAAGAATTTGGCCTGACCCCGACGAATCAGTCTTGACCCAACTTGGCCTGGTGTAGTCGATGACATCATCATCATCCCATTTGACTTGCAGTGACTATACAAACAGCGCACGATGAAAAAATAAAAGTTCTATCTTAGTTTTATTCAAAGTTTATGCAGTAAAGCACCAAAACGTATTGACTTGACCTGGAGTGACCTTTTAAAGGTCACCAAGTCAAAATACATCAACTTCCGAAATAGGCTAAAAGCAAAGGTCGGAACCGATGTTTGAAGCTGATACTATCCATACTTGCTGAGGAGAACTCATTTCGTGATTTGCCCCATGTATTTACAATGGGGATGTCATGCTCTGCACATGACCTTAGGTCACGAATATAAAAAATCCCGGAACAAATGTTGTAGCTCCTGGTGGGCCAATGATATGTGGTATGAGTTTGAACTTGATCGATTAACCCTTCTTTTTTAGTTATGCAGTTCAGGGGAAGCATTTTTTGAGGTGAAGTCACTTCACCTGGCGCAATGACCTGACCTGATCTTGACCTTGAGCTGAAATTTTCAGGAAGATGTAAAAATGATCAAGGAACAGCTAAAGCCCAGTTTGGCGGCGCTGCGCGCCACTGCGTTCAACCGCTTTGGAAAATTCCGAGGGTCTAAAAGGGCCCCCACAAAGACGAGATGTTAAAAGGATGGCCATGAAATTCCCCTAGGATACCACCAATCAAAATTGACTTTAAAGAGCATGCAAGTCTTTAGCTACTATAGTTTCGGGGCATGGAGCACCTCACGCGGGTCTTATCCCCAGTTTAGTCCTCCCCCGACCATGCACTCTTCCCCAGTCCTCGCAGGGAAGTTTTGTAATCCACAGCTACAGGTCAGCCGACAGGTGCAGTCCCAGGTAACTAAAAGCATTGAAAGCGATGGGTGGGCTTTTTTCTCTCAGGCCCCTTACCGAAATAACGCAAACAGCGTGTTGAATTCGTCGGCATCAAGATCGCCATGCTGATCGAAATCACGCATCCCATCCGGTCACGACTACTTTGGTTCGCCTACCAGCAAGCTGAGATCCTTATCACCAATGGCGGCTGGCGCCTGCTGCTTTACGACTTCCGTATATGCAGTATTCTGAGCACACTCAAGGCATGCTTTGTCTAGGCCTTCCAGTGCCTTTTCCAGCATCGCAGCTCTCTCACCCCCCTCGCCTCCTCCGACACGGCACTCGCTCATCCCCCTTCGGCATCACGCCCCCATTCCCCAACAAGCCAGCTCGCGCAAGCGGAGTCGTACGCGTGACGACGGCGCCAGCGCCAGCGAGCGCCGACAGCTGTCCGCAGAGATCTTCATGGAACTACCAACGTCGGAGCATAACGCGGTAGGGGTTTGTTCACTCCAAATCAAGACAGAAGAGTGGGGCGGCTGGCGTCATTTGTGCACGATTACCTGTTGAGCATGATCATCTGTTTCGTGTCCAGATAGGTCCTGTAGGTAACCAGCATACATACATTTTACATATATTTCGCTAGTTCTTGGCCCACTCCAAGGGTGTAAATTTACATTCCCTCAGGAACAGGGGCCACTGGCAGATCTAGGAACAACTTTTGGGAGGCCAAACAGACGTTTGGAGCTAAGTTTATAATTTTTTAATGTCGAACGCCTGGTATTTTTCAAAATAAAAGACAGCCAAATTTGGTCCTAAATGGGGCCCAAAAGATGCACTATTTAAATCTTTGATAAAGAGTTCTCTCTCTCTCTCTCTCTCTCTCTCTCTCTCTCTTATGAAACCATCCATTTTGTCCGAGCATGCTTTTTTCGTACAACAATTTGAGGCAGGTTGCCCTCCTTCCATGCACCACCGACATGTACGGATGTACGCGCACAGCAGGTATGCGAGGACAATGGATTATGAATTAGTGTAACTAGTTAAGACTGGGTGGGGTGTTCTCTCAGTATTTTTTTGCATTGTTATAGGCGGCAGGTCAACCCCCTCTTTTCGCTGACTGCCGCGCCACCCTCGAGGACAGGAGTGGATTCAGGGGAGAGGGCGCGAAGATACTGGCGTGGCCACATAATAACAAAGGTACGCTGGTGGTGTCCTGCGGCCCCCTCCATTTTGTTCAAACCAGTAATTCATAAGTGTCCTCGGCTGCCGCGTCTCCCAACCGCGTCTCAACACCGCGTCAGGCAATCCGCATCCCATGCGTGTCTCTCAGCGCTGCTGGCATAGCCATCCAGCACACATCACACAACACCGCCGCCCTCCTACGCCCTTGGAACCTTTACCGCCATGCGCCCTCTATGTCAACTCAGTTTCCCGTTGTGAAATGACTAGACCGAAGCGATGGTACCTGTCAGCACTGGTGGGATGTGGCAGGCCAAAGTCAGTGACGGATCAAGGGGGCCCAGGGGCCCGGCCCCCCTTAGCTCCAAAGCGCCCCAGTAAAGCTCAGCTCATATCGGGCGCCGAAGGCGCCCGATATGAGCGGCGCGCCTGTACCCATTTCGTGCGCCAAGGTGGTAGATACCACTTATTCCACTTGAATGAACACATACTCCTTAAAACCACGGCAAAGCGCCCCTGCCCAAACATTAGACTCCTTTACTGGTCTTTTGCGCCCCAGTAAAATGTTGAAGATGAAATTTAGAAAGCTAACAAAAGCGCCCCGGCAAAGAAAAGGCGCCACTAGATAGCAAGATTGCGCCATGGGGAACTAATGCACCCCCTGAGTAGCCTAGGCGCCCCCTGGATGAAGCGCCCCTGGGTAGCCTAGGCGCCCCTGGATGAAGCGCCCTACGGATACCATTACGCCCTTGGCTAGGAAAGGCGCCCCTGGGCAGCAAAGGAAAATCTTGGTAACATAGGTGAACTGGACAGCATAAGCGCCCCTTAGACAGAAATAGGCGCTTTAGGAAAATAAAATGCTCACTTTCGGTAGAAAAAGGCGCCCTTTGATAGCCTAGGCGCCCACTGGAAAAAGCGCCCTACGGATGTCATTTGTCATATGCACCCTTGGATAGCAAAAGGCGCCCCTGGACAGCAAAGGCGCCCCTGGGTAGCAAAGGCGCCCCTAGGAAGGCACCCCTTCGATAGAAACCCGCCTTTGGATAGCCTAGGCGCCCCCTGGATGAAGCGAGCTACGGATATCATATGCGCCCTTGGCTAGGAAAGGCGCCCCTGGGCAGCAAAGGCAAATCTTGGTAACATAGGTACCCCGGACAGCATAAGCGCCCCTTAGATAGAAGTAGGCGCTTTAGGAAAATAAAATGCTCACCTTGGGTAGAAAAAGGCGCCCTTTGATAGCCTAGGCGCCCACTGGAAAAAGCGCCCTAAGGAAGCCATATGCACCCTTGGATAGCAAAGGCGCCCCTGGACAGCAAAGACAACCCTGGCTAACACAAGTGCTGTGGACAGCAAAGGCGCCCCTAGGAAGGCACCCCTTCGATAGAAAAGCCGCCTTTGTATAGCCTAGGCGCCCCCTGGATGAAGCACCCTACGGATATCATATGCGCCCTTGGCTAGGAAAGGCGCCCCTGGGCAGTAGAGGCAAATCTTGGTAACATAGGTGCCCTGGACAGCATAAGCGCCCCTTAGATAGAAATAGGCGCTTTAGAAAATAAAATGCTCACCTTGGGTAGAAAAAGGCGCCCTTTGATAGCCCAGGCGCCCACTGGAAAAAGCGCCCTACGGATGTCATATGCACCCTTGGACAGCAAAGGCGCCCCTGGACAGCAAAGACAACCCTAAGTGCTGTGGACAGCAAAGGCGCCCCTGGGTAGCGAAGGCGCCCCTAGGAAGGCACCCCTTCGATAGAAAAACCGCCTTTAGATAGCCTAGGCCCCCTGGATGAAACGCCCTACGGATATGATATGCGCCCTTGGTTAGGAAAGGCGCCCCTGGGCAGTAGAGGCAAATCTTGGTAACATAGGTGCCCTGGGCAGCATAAGCGCCCCTTAGATAGAAATAGGCGCTTTAGGAAAATAAAATGCTCACCTTGGGTAGAAAAGGCGCCCTTTGATAGCCTAGGCGCCCACTGGAAAAAGCGCCTACGGATGTCATATGCACCCTTGGATAGCAAAGGCGCCCCTGGACTGCAAATACAATCCTGGATAACACAAGTGCCGTGGACAGCAAAGGCGCCCCTGGGTAGCAAATGCGCCCCTAGGAAGGCACCCCTTCGATAGAAAAAGCCGCCTTTGGATAGCCTAGACGCCCCCTGGATAAACTAGGAGCCCGAGAAGGAAAACGAGCGCCCCACTGGGAAGTACAGGCGCCCTCTGTATAACATAGATGTCCCTTATCCACCATCAGCTGCCCTGCATTGGAGCAGCGCCCCCCAGAGCAAAGGCGCCCCTGGACAAAAAGACGCCTCCTGGTATCAAAGGCGCTCCTAGATAACATATGCGCCCCTTATATAGGAATAGGCGCTCCAGGAAAGCAAAATGCGCCCCTTGGTTAAGAAATGTGCCCTTGGATAGCAAAGGCGTCCCTGGACAGCAAAGGCAAATCTGGGAAACATAGGTGCCCTGGACAGAATAGGAGCCCCTTAGATAGAAATAGGCACTTCAGGAAAATAAATGCAACCCTTGGATAGAAAAAGTACCCTTTGATAGTCCAGGCGCCCACTGGATAAAGCGCCGACGGATATCATATGCATTGGAGCAGGGCCCCCCAAGAGCAAAGGCGCCGCTGGACAAAAAGGCGTCTCCGTATATCAAGGGCACTCCTAGATAATATATGCACTCCTTACATAGAAATAGGCACTTCAGGGAAGTGAAAGGCGGCCTTTGGTTAGGACGGCGCCCTTGGACAGCCTAGGTGCCCTCTGCATAAAGCGCCCTACAGATATCATATGCGCCCTTGGATAGCAAAGGCGCCCCTGGACAGCAAAGTTAACCCTTCTTGAAATAGATGATCTGGACAGCATAGGCGGCCATGGATAAACTAGGCGCCTGAGAAAGAAAACAAGCGCCTCACCTGAGAGTACAGGCGCCCCCCAGGATATCATAGGTGTCCCTTTCCATCTTCAGCTGCCCTTCTGTCTATGGTTTGGCACACCTGTCCGACAGTTGCGCGCTCTGTTACAGGGCTCGAGCGCTCAATTTGAGCATGGACTGCCTTTATTAACCACATTTCATTAACCCATAACTGAAGGCTTAGTGCTCCATCGCTGCAACCGGGTGCCTTTTTCAGTATGTGCGCCCTGTTTCCGAGAACGCTGCCCTCACCAACCAGCAGTCCTCCCCGCTCAGCAGATGAGCGCCTCTTTCTGATAACTAGGCACTTTATTTCAGTGTTCGAGCGCCTTATTTCAGAATTTTTATTCTCCATCTATTTTGGGCTCCTCGTGGATTGCAGAGGCGCCCCCTCAAGTGCAAAGGCGCACCTGGATAGAAAAGTGCGCCCCATGTTTGCAAAGGCGCTCCAAGATAGCATATGTTCCCCTTAGATGGAAATAGGCACTCCAGGAAAGTAAAATGCTCGCTTTGGGTAGCAAAGGTGCCTCGTAACAGCGAAGGCAGCCCTAGATAACAAAGGTTCTCTGGACAGCATAGGTGCCCTTGGATAAACTGGTGCCCGGAAGAGAAAAATAGCGCCTCACCCGAGACAAAAAGCACCCCCAGGATAACGTAGGGGCATGTATTTCAATCATGTCTGTGATTGAAAAATACACCTAGACAGCATATGCGCCCCTGGATAGAAAGACACCCCTGGGCAGTAACGGCGCCTCTGGAAAGCAATAGCGCGCCCCTGTAGAGAAAAAACCGCCTCCTGAATAACCTAGGCACCGCCCCGAAATATCAGATGCCCGTGGATAGAACAGACTGCCTTGAATAAAACAGCGGCCCTGGATAGTAAAGGCGCCCTTTGATAGCATAAACATTCCTTAGCAACAGTATGGGCGCTACATGAGCTCAAGGTTCACGTGCACCTAAGCCCAATAATAGAGCAATCAATCAATGCCGAAGCACTCCTTAAAGCACAGGCGCCAAATTTCCCTAAGAAGTAAAGGCGCCTCTGGGTAGCAAAGGCGACCCTCGACAGTGGTGTAGGTATTCCTGAATAACAGCAGCCTCCCTTGATAAGAATAGCCCCAAGATGGCACAGGTACCCTGTTGATAGGAAAAGCGCCCCTGAATATCAGAGGCACCCTCTGAATGAGGTGCCCATGGAGAGCATAAGGGCGCCCTATGCATAGCAAAGTGCCGCCCCTGGATAGCCTAAGCGCCCCTTGCATAGGGTAGGCGCCACTGGGTAGTATAGGTTACCTTGAATAAAAATACGCCCCTCAATACCAAGGTGAACCTGGATAAGAAAAAGCTCCCCTTGGGCACTGGGTATCAAAGGCACCCCCGGAACAGCAAAGATGCCCCTGTATAGCTAGGTTGCGTCCATTGGGGAGCGAAGGCGCCCCTGGGTGGCACAGGTGCCTCATCGAAGCAAAGGCCCCCCCAGAGGGCATAGGTGTCCCTGATGAGCACAGGTACTCCTGGACAGCCCCTAAATGACGTTGCAAAATGTTACGATTCCTATTATGACGTATGCTATTATATCAAAGTAAAGGTTATTCAGTGTTTAGATCAAGGTTACAGGTCAATTTTAAAGGTCACTGGCCTTGATGATCAAGGCTTGATCAAAGGTCATTGGTAAGCTTGAGCACAGCGCTAGTTATAGCGTAAATTAGGCATAATATGTTGGGTTGTGCCGTAATAGGTCGATGACCTTGAAGGACCTTGACCCCAAAAATTGCAGACATTGTTTAGAGCCTTCCCTTTTGGCCTCAGCCCTGTTCTAGAGTATTCGCGCCCCGTTCCGGCCCGTTGGTGGTGCTTGAACACCCCCTCGAGGTCTCCCAGTGGCACGAAAAACGTCGGCGCGAAGCGACACAGTACTTGTCACACCTTATCATTGATCAATTCCGCAACTTTCCCTCAAAATTTAAGGTTGCGTCATCTCAGGTCAGTTCACCAGTGCAGGTCAAGTGACCTCACCCCAAAAAATGTTCAAGTTGGCGTAAGTAAGAAAAGGGTGAATCTATCGAATTCAAACTTGTACCATATAATGGGCCCAAAAAGTACTAATACATTTATTGCGGGATTTTTCCCATCGATGACCTAGGGACAGGTAGGAATCATGACCTCTCCATTGAAAATGCATGGGGTAAAACGGAAATTTGCCGAAAAATTGCTCTATGTCTGCAGACGCCGCTTGGAATACCTTCGGATTCCCCAAATCATGGTACCCTAGGCCTCTTTATCGGTTCATGTTGCAAATTTAGACATGTTACCTCTGAAAGTTCATCTGGGGCTTCCTAAGCAGGTTTTAAGACTTGGATTAATTGCTTTGCAGGAAATATTGATAAAACCCGTATTTTGATACCATTTTTTATTGCTATTGTGAGTTGATTCATATGCATACTGACTATGCTAGGCTAGATGGTGACCTTGACCTAGCCTTAGGTCAGGTCATTTTTATGTTTTGACCTAGTATAGTCATATTATGCATTATTTGATGATTCGCCGTAACGAGAGGAAGCGAAGTGTGCCTAAAAATGATTCTAGCTCAACTCTGGCAGATGCTAGAGTATATACACAGAGACATGTTGTAAGCTTTGTCTCGGGGAGGGGCCCTAGCGCTGATCGTTGGAAAAATCCCCAATGGCCCCCAGTGGCCCTCAGGGAGTCAGGAAATCTGGCGTGGGTGGAATCCGGTAGAAGGGATTTTGGGTCTCCAAAATCAGCTGAGGGGCCCGTGCCAGTTAAGGGGGCCCCAGATAAGGGCCCCCGACGAGCTCATTTGACCTCAGCGCCAACACAGGATTCTCAAGACCAGCGTGGGGTGCCTACCTATTTAAACGGTTTCTAAATAAGCTTAGGGACCCAAAACTAACCCAGGGGTCCAATTTTCAACTCATGGGGCCCAGACACTCTGAGGGGAACCTGCAGAAGCTCAGAAGGCCCATAAAACTAATAGGGCCAGACTAGCTGGGTGCCTCGACGAATTAGTGCCCAGATACGCACAACGGGCCCCAAACAAGCTGAAGGGATCTATATCAGTTAAACGAAAACAATACCAACCCAGGGGACCCTGACCAGCTTAAGGGACACTAATCCAGCTTGGGGCTCAGAGCTCAGAGCTCCAGCTTTTAGCTCAGAGGGCCAAGGACCGGTTGAGGGGGCCCTATATCAATAAAAGGACCCCAAAAAGCTTAATAGGCTTCAGCAGCGACATATAGGTTTCAAGTTCAGTGTGAGAGCCTGGTTAACTAAAGCGGTCCCAGATCAGCTGAGGGGACTCGATATAAACTCATCGAAGTCACCGAAAACTCAGGGGCCCAGGCCCGCAGAGGTTCTGCGGCCTATGAGGCTCAGGTTAGCGTCAATCGGGTATTTCAGTATTGAGCCGTTAGCCAGGACAACTGTGATAAGTGGAGGTGGTGGATACGACACCTCAGTTTTTACCATGACCGAATATAACTATATTATTTGCTCATCGCGCTCCAGTTAGTGTCAGTGGGTGCTTTCAGCATTTTCTACCACGGTACCAGTCGTTAGCTAGCCCGAAATATGCTTGATGGTAAACGTGAACATGTCCTCACTAAGAGGAAGCTTTCATGAAAATAAGCATTTACAAATACTTTTTAAACGCGTTCTTCATTGACACTGGCCGCCTTTTTGGTGGTAAATTGGCCAGTGGCGGA
Organism: Lepas anatifera; assembly: GCA_034440635.1. Classification (NCBI taxonomy): domain Eukaryota; kingdom Metazoa; phylum Arthropoda; class Thecostraca; family Lepadidae; genus Lepas; species Lepas anatifera. Next base: position 1,528,935 of record JAOTON010001346.1, on the reverse strand, counting down.
TCCAAGGGGGAGGGGAAAAAAGGCATTCCCCCAAACGAAAAAGCTCGGGGCAAAACTGCGTTTTCGCCCCCAAAGCGATCAACCTCATTGTTTCCCCCTACTCCTTAGTTTATAAGCAAGATTTTGGTGTTCCAACTCTCAACTTCAAACAGAACATAAGTTGATAAGATGTTCCCTGGCCTGTCCCCTCGAATCCGGAAATGTAAAAAACACTGAATATTATATATTCGGGCACAGCCCTTCATCAGAATCATGGAGTATATATCAATAATTCTCAGTTATAGTATAGCCAGACCTCCATAGTATAGCAAGGCATAGTATAGCCAGCGCTGGATAGGAAGAAGTATCTCGAGCCCATATTTTTCACCCCGTGAAGTTTTTTTGGCTTTTCGCCTCAAATACCCAAAATTCTACGGGCAAGTGATATTGGTAGCACAGCTTTTTACTGCGTGATGTTTTTTTCTTTTTTTCTTTTCGACTTTGGTTTGCCCCTCCCAAACCGACCGGCTAGATCCGCCACTGAAATTGGCGCCCCTCAGGTTCGGCGCCCCCAGGTTCGGCGCCCTCCGAGCCTGGCCCCCCTTAACGAAATCCTAGATCCGTCACTGTCTAGATTTCAAAAAAAACTTCGACCATGGGCAATTGAAAATTCTCCTTTCTGCCAACCATTTCCCGTATCGCCCGAGTGTCCAATCGGCCCTGTCCCTCTCAGTTTTTCGCGAATATTTGTGAGCTTAATTACACCAAAGAAACAAAACTTTGTAACATTTCTAGTTGAAAATGTTTTAATCTTTCCAAAAAACATTTGTCAAGTGAGGTAAATGACTTATGACGTCATTATTTAACAATTACACCGGAGAGTGGTCTGGCTATAACGCACACTGGAGGGCACTGGTAAGCCCCCTCCTAAGATTTTGGAAACTGAGAGGCGTAGAAAAACGCCGGTTGGGGGTGGGTGGTAGCTATGTTGGTCTAATTCATGGCTTATTGTCATTTACTCAGGTCAATTTCTTCAAGGTCAAACGAGGTCATAAAGGTCAAATATTGGTCATGCTGGGTACCTATTGGAAAATGATGTGAATAGGCGGGAAAAGGACGGGAATAAGCTAAAGGCGGACCAGGGTCATAGATGGAAGATCGCAAATCATATTTATTGCTAGTTTTGGGTCAAGGTCATTCAAGGTCATTAACCTATAAGGTCACAATGTGGTATACTACCTATAATGTACACTATTACGGACGCTATAGCAACTGTTTGATGGGATATGATGATTGACCTTTACCAATGACATTTGACCCTGGCCTTTGACCTCGACCTTTACATTGAGGTACCTTAACTATGACGTCATAGCATAATATACGTCAGACCGGGTACCGCCATATAACCGGAGGCACTGGGGTCAATGACATTGAAAGTGTTGATATGGCCTTGCCCTGTGACCTCTGAAATTGATCTTGACCTTCATTTGAGGCGAACTTAACATATCATCCGGTTGTATGGCGTTATGACGTCACCACTCGGTCTCCAATGCAAGTGAACTGGTCCGACCGCACGATTCCGGCGATCCAAAATGCAGGTCTAACTTTGAAAGCCTATGAGTAAAACGAGATTCAACCGATGAAAAAAATGTTTTCGCTAATCGACAAGCCGTTAAATGCTCTCAAATGTGGCCAAGTATCACCTTTCGGCTACGAGCGGTTCCCCGGCCCCCTTGAAAATAGGTGGGGGGTGAGGGCTCCGCGGTACCCTCCAGTCCACGTGTTAACCCTTTAAGCCAATTTTGCTATTCTTAAAAGTGGAAGACTAAACCAGAGTGCAACTCGGCTGTTAAAAGAGCTAGATTTCAATTTTCCGATCAGTCGAAAGCCCATGGAATATATATAATCGAAATTGCTGATAATAATTTTGAGGTCAGGTCAATGAGGAAACCAAATGTCACCAACATACACCATTATGAAGAACATTTTGCTCATGTTTTCGAACACAAAGATACAAAAATCCTTTTGCTTCATAACACAGGACTTAAAATGGTATGCAACATGACCTTGACATGTCGTTATTTGACCCTGGCCCGAGGTCCTTGACCTCAGGTCATGGTGAAATATAAGGGTATCCCGTTACCTAAGAAGGACATGTTGCATGCCATTCGTCTCGTTGATCTGGAAAAAAACACATAAAAGTCGCCAGATATCTTCTAAATCTTTGCACCGGTCCGTTGGAGCGAAGATGAACCCTGTCCGTTTCCTTGGTGAGGTCACATGAGGCTCCCCTTTCACGCATAGACACATTGTTACAGTGGCAATAAACGTGAAATCAAACGGAAATAACTACTTCTGAAAGCCCCTGCAGAGAAAAAAACAGTTAGTGCCCAAGCACTTTATATCAAGTCAAGCTAATGCAGTAACATTCTTATGTAGAATATACCAACTCCACCAGAACTCCCGGTACCCGTCACCTTCTGGGGGGAAAGGAACAAGGCCGAGAGTTCAGGTAGCAGGGTGGTCTTGATGTAAGGTCAAAGGCATAAACCACCCCAACAAAGCAATAGCATGCATAACCCTGATTAGTATGGGCCAAATGGTCTCCATGAAACCAAAATCATAGTTATACTGCGTTTAATTGCAAGTCTTTAACACTCTCAGATAATATTGTATACCCTTGGTGACCTCTGCTGACATAGCTATGGACCTAACCGGACCCCTGTTTGTGACATATCACATTTTTCAATTCAACACCTTTTGAATGTTATCCAGAAATTTCGTCTTGCATTTCTAATAGCGAGCTAAATTTCCACTTCGAAAAAAATCACTATGCATGGCATAGGAATGACGTCATAACTCAGTGACCTGACCTGACCTAGCTAGGTATTTTTGTCAACAATTTTGCAAAATTTGTCAGATAACAGATATGTATACTGACACTGCCTTAATACAAATACTCTTGGAATTATATGCAAGAGAAACTGAGAGTACAAGGTCAAACGGAATACTCAGTACGTGCGGGAAAACAAGCATCAGAGACGAAATTTTTGCACTTGCCCATGGCCGAAGTTTTTTTGCAAGGTAGAACAATATCTTCTGCACTCGGTAGCTCAGTTGGTAGAGCGTTGGGCTCCGGCCCGCTGCTCAGAAGCATGCAGTGGCAGTGCATGTCCAGGCTTGGGATCGGTTCCCCTGAGACGCTCCGGCGCTCAATAGTTTACCCGACGTACAGGTCGGCTGGCAACTGACTGGTGAGAGGGTGACCTGAGCGGGGCGGCCGTCCCTGTGCTTTGTGGGACGTTAAACTTTGGCTTCTAAATTAACCAACCCTCCATTGAGGGAGTTGCTCGTTCGGGTGGTGGGGTCGGGGTCTCCGTGACAAGTCCCTTGACGACTTTAGTGAGACTCCGACTCCAGCAGCCTTACCAGGAACAACTTGAACAAAATTAAAAAAAATTAAGCCTAGAATCACCTCCTGAGTGGCAATTGGTCTATTCCAAAAATATTTTTTCACCATCATTATCTACATATGACCTCTCCAAAGGTCGCAGGTCAAAAATTGCAACATAAATCTGGAAAGGGGCCCAGGGTAACACGATTTTTAGAATATAAAGGTATTTTCAGCTGCATCTACAGAAATACAGCCAGATTTGTTTTTCCCATACATTATGGGAGATCATGGCCCGTACCTGACTCTAGGTCATGGATATAAAAAATACCGGAATATATGTTGCAGCACTTGGTGGGGAAATTGCAGCACTTATGTGTTAGAAATTTTAATCCGATAGATTCGCCTATTTCTTACTTAAACATTTTTGGAGGTGAGGTCACGTGACCTGTACTGGTGATCTGACCTGAGATGACCCAACTGTAAAATTGTTGGTAAAGTTTCTAAATTGATCAAGAATAAGGTGTGCCAATTACGGCGGCGCTTCGCACCGCCGTTTTTTCGTACCGCCGGAAAACCCGAGGGAGTGTTGAAATACCCCCCCCACTGGAGCGAGGGTTAATTAGGTTACTGACGTAGGCTGGTCGCAGATGTTGAAACACCCCTAAATTGAAATGATGATGGAGGTGCGATGCTTTTACCTGTCACGGGACAAATTTAACCATTTTTGACCGAAAATGGATGTCATTTCAGGCTCATTCAACGAGTTTTATAGATTTTTGTCAGCCTGAGGATGACGACTGTGCTATTCAAAAAAGCCGAAGGTCAAACCAGAGCATCGGGCCAATACAAAGACCCATACATTGAGCTCTGCTCAATACGTGTTGTTCCAGGGTTACAAATGACTGATACTCGAGGTGCAGTTGAAATATCACTTCTGAGTGCACTTCTGTCACGGCGCAGGTCGAAAAATATGACTCACACCTAGCACCGGAATAGACGACAAAGTGGTTGGCGGGTCCGATTTGTCCGTATCAGCAAAGGTTTTGGAGGTAGTACAGGGTGTCTGATCCGGCAACGGCGCCCCTCGACCCCAAGCCACGCCGGGAAAACCGACCAAGACAAGGCCCACACCCAGCATGCGTCAAGGCCTTGATGCCCAGATGCCTTGGAACTAGGAGTTCAGAGGCCCTGGCATATTGGCGCCAGGGAACTTGCACGCCGGTGATCCGGGTTCAAATCCCGGGCGGGTTTTCTGCGCAAGTCTTTCTGATCCCGATAATACCCTCATAACAGGATCACAGTTGGCGACGCCATTTGACCTCCGTTAGTCGGCGATGCATCGTCAAGACCCCGAGGGCGCTCCTTCTACTAAACACATTTGCCAGAAACCGCCCACTCACCAGACAAAGAAGTAAAAAGTTACAGTCGCAAAAGCTGCAAACATAACGGCAACACAATATTATTCCAAATATACGTTTTAAAGTTCGCATCGGAAGTGATATTCATTCTTTGCAGTACAGAAAAAACCATATAACTAATTAACTGATTCACTCGTGTTAGGGGACATCCTTTTTCGGTTATAGAGCATTATTCCATTCTGAAAAGATTATTTGAGCCGAGTTAGAACATGCAAGTTCAACAAGTCCAACCACGTAGGGGCTCAGTTATTTCGAGGTCTTGCGTCTATAAGCGAACCCCATATTCGTTCTCATGTCTTTTCACCAAGTAAGGGAACCTCTCACCATCCACTTCTCAGCCGCAGTGTGGTTAGCCACCTCTCCAAGATCCTGTTTTTGTCTTCATATTTCTACTGAGCAGGCGCATGTGCTTCAGCCATACCCAAGGCCATTATTGTGATCAAAATCGGATAGCATTGCCTATCCCACAAAACACATAGTAACGTCGTCGATGTTTACATCACGTTGATCATCTCATTGCTAAAGAATGCAAGACTGATATTTCGTATGCCTTAGATACTGTTACCTCAAGGAGGAGTAGGGACGTATGTGTTTCAGCGCGAAGCTGCCGGACCAGCTCTCCTCTGTCTCTCTCGCTGGAACACAGCTACTGGAACAACTCGCACTCGCCTCAACGTCTCTCACCGCCCGGACTGGAACGCCCCAGCCCCCTCTCCCCCTCCCGTTCATCCGGATGATCCGTGGAGCTGCCGCGCGCTGAAACAGAGGTGCACCAGAACTACACGGAAAAAAGTACGCCGGAAATTTGATTTTTCTACGGTGCCAAAATCCACTCTTCTGTCCGTGAATATTTTACACCCGATATTTGTAGATTGAGAAGCGTAAAATGCCATGGAACAGGAATAATAAAACCCCAACCCGTGGCTTGTAAAAATATCAACTACGAAAAAGTAGGGGAGACCGGGGCAAAACGGACACCCTGAATGCTTTTCTAACATAACAAGCTCAATAGCGAGCCGAAAATTTTGAGCTATACACCCTGACATAGCCGAATAAATTGTGTTTCTAATGTAAGAGTATCAACTTGAAAAATTAATTCGGAAAAACATGGCGGCAAAATATATCAGCTAATATTGTTTGTCCGTTTTGCCCCAACCCTGGGGTATAATGGTTTTCAGGAAGGGGCAGAAGGGACAGTATGGCCTGCTGTCATTGGACTTTGCCCAATCACCCCCAAGTATATATAAATCCACATCCCTGGCAGCCTGGGTAATATGGCGAAAAAAACATGTTTTTATTAAAGCGTCAACATATTTTAACTCGGTTAAAATTTTAACCTGGTTTCATCTTGGCACAAAACTGCCCCCCCCCCACCCAGCCTGGACCCGCCTCTGCCTTCTTTTCTCGCTGTTTCTTTGACCTTACCACAATAAAAAACTACATAGCAAATTATCTTAAGTGATTGGGGTAAACCGGACCATCAGACCATTTTACACCATTGGTCTATTTTACCCCTTCCGTTTTGTCCCTCAGCTACTCCGATTCAAGTTTTTACGTGTCGAAAAAATATCAGGCTTTGGGATTTGAAATTACCCTTACCCTAAGCCTACACTGCCACTTATTCAGACATATCACCATTAGAACTGAACTCCGTTTGTCACTCGAAAAAAACGAAGATTTAAAACTGGTAAATATCGTACCACTTACAGGAAAACCCTCTCCAGCCAGCCCGCGTCGAAATGATGCCGCTAGCTGACGATATACGCGCTATATTCTGACGTCCTTTGTCTAAAGCAGTAGTTCATCTTCTAAAATTTAGATGAAAACACCAGCAACATACCGAAATAGCTAAAATCCGTTTGCCCCACAGTCTGTTTTGCCCCGGTCTCCCCTACGCCATTTTTATGATTATTTCTACGGTGCCAAAATCAACTACTCTTTCCAGCATTAGTCCACAACCCATTTTACACCAGTGTAATGCAAAAATGCATCTGTTTCGAGAGAATATTATGATACCACTGGAGTAAAAAGATTGTCAGCTAAACCGGAACAGTATAACCTGGAAGTGAGGGAGAAAAAATAGATTAAAATGTGAAATTCCAGGCGTAGAAAAGTGTTTGAAAGGTGCAAAATGAACCCGTGTGCAATATTACATTGCTGCGGAAAAGAAACACCGATTAAAAAAACAGTTTATTCTCATCGGGCGTTTGAGGTCAGGTTACTATGATTAGGCTGATTAATATACACTCTGATAAACATACACTGCAGCGGAGAGTTTAAATCATCAAATCATGATCACTTCTAATAATCTAAATACCTCAAATTTGCACCCTAATCTGGAACAATATTTAAATCGACCCTCAATCACTACAATCATTTAGCTCCTCTTTGCACAAACAGCACTAGGTTTATTGTTTTCTCTTAGGCTTTCTCGTTTTACACTTCCCAAATTTTCCTCTTTCATATCCGCTTACCACTACATCATTACCACTCATCATCGCAGATCATCTCTTTGAGGCGCTGCACAACTTTCTTAACACGTGCACTGGATGAGGTCTCGGAGACCAGCCCCCACCTATTTTTCCGAGGTGGCCAGAGAACCGTTCATGGCCAAAAACGATAACTTTCCCTAGGTGATGGCCTCTGTGACCTGTTACTAAATCTGATTTAAACAAAGGTCACCCACCATTGGTTAGCTTATACCCTGAGGAACACCCAGTAAAAATCAGAATATGATTTTTTATTCTAAATTTGAAGGGAATGAATCCCTCTACTGTTCGGAAACGGGTACATTCGATACCTGTGCTAGAATATATTATTGGATATGCTTATTCAAGTGAAAATATAGGTTATCACTACCTCACCACTGTGGATCCGGGCCTCTTGTAGAAAATCCTTGACGACGCCCTGGATACCAGACAGATATATAAACGATTCATATCAGGCCCCTTGAAGCAAATTCAACAGATATTTTGTATTTGTTGCACTTGATTTAGAGGGCCCCGCAAGAATGATTTAGTCTTCGTTTCTTCTCCACTACTAGATTCATCTCCACGCGTCATGATCAAGACTCTGTGGAATGCAGAACTGCAATGCGGTAGTTTAAGCACAGAACTGTAGCGAAAACAAAATGGCACGATTCCACTAACGTGTTAACTGCAGTAAAAAAATGCCTCCTAATATCATAGAAACACACGCAAATGAATATCAGAAGAATGAAAACATTAATTTAGCGTAGTTAAATCAGCAAATATCTCGTTTTAATCTATTGGCAGAATTGTTTCACCACACACCGAAAAAAACAACACCTCAAGCGTAGAATTTCAATTTGTCTGCTCCTAAAATTACCCCATTGTCAAGAATTTGTTTAGAATTCTTGGTAAATATATTCCGACATCCAGTTTAATATTAGAAGAAAAGGTGTAATATTACACGCATGTGGTAAATTAATCACTATTTCATTTTAGCACAGTGCAGTTCCATTCTTACTGAAAATGCAAAGGTGTAAATGTATCACCTCAGAGCATTTCTATGGAACTCACAAACTGCCCCAAGAATAGTTTCACTCTCCTGTGGTGAAACAATCCTGCCAATAGATTAAAACAAGTTCTTGAATGATTAAACTACCCTAGATGAAGGTATTTATTCTTCTGATTTTTGTTTGGGTGTGTTTCTATGATGGTGGAAGGTCTGTTTTTACTACAGTTTACACGTGGATGGAATCGCGCCATTTCCTTTCTGCTTCAATTCTTAGCTTGAACTACCCACCGCAGTTCCGCATTGAGAGGATTGATCACGACCCGTACATGTAGGAGAGAGTGATGAGAACTGGGACGCAGGAGAAGTGGGACACCCCCATTATTGAATCCACGAGTGAGCCAAAAATATAATTTTCAGCTGATTTCCGCACTATACGTGCCGCTGCACATCACTAGGGCGTCAACTTCCTTTTCCGGTGGGTGCTGGAAGCGAGAGGTGAGTGCTCCTTAAAAGTTAATTTTTACGTTTTCTTGAATGGATGTTCCGTTAAATATGCAACCGAAAAGTTCTTTATTTTGGTGCAATAAAGTTGGTGTCGCATTCTCCATCGATCTGTCCCAGCTTCGAACAACGAAAGGGGTTTTAATTTTGCTGACATCGCAATTCTGAAAAATGGCGGGTTGGGGAGAACTGGGACAAGTTGTCCTGCTTCTCCCCTTGCTGTCCAGCCTATCCTTGTACTGTACTTGGATTGATTGTACCTACATATTTGTACTTTGATGGAAATATGATTGTATCTTATTTTTAGCTAGAGAGATCATGGTCATCAACTTATTTTTTCTTCTCCCGTGGTCAGGGGCGCAGCCAGGGGAGGGGCACAGGGGCACGTGCCCCCCATCGGTGACGGGGTGCCCTTTTGATTGTCAGGTGGTGTACCCTATTTGGGCCGTGCCGCTCGAATTTAATGCCCTACGCCGTTGAGCCTAGATGGAACTAGACTGCATTTAGCGATTTAAACTATTGTTTGACAATTAAGTGCCTTTTTGGTCAGTTAGGGCATTCTGTCGCCTTTCCAAGCTCCCGGGAGGAGTATAGGCACATAATCTGTTTCCAGAAAATGCCTCATCGTCGCCAATAATCGTACGGGCGGAGCTAATCTGGTGCCCCTTGAGCTCATCTGGTGCCCCTGAGCGCTGGTGTTGGCCCCTGGAGCTGATCATATGCCCCTGAGCTGATCTGATGCCCTCGTAGTCAATTTGGTGCCCCCCTGAGAAAATAATTGTGCCTTCTGAACCTATATAATGCTCTCTGAGTTAGTCTGATGCCTCCGAGCTTGGCTGGTGTCCTATTAGCTGTTTTAGTGTCCCTTGGGCTGATCCGGGCCCCCTGAACTTATTTAATGCCTCCCGGAGTTTACTGTCCAGGGGTGCAGCCAGGGGGCACAGGGGGCATGTGCCCCCATCGGTGCCGGGTGCCCTTTTGATTGCCAGGTGGTGTACCCCGTTTGGGCCATGCCGCTCGAAATTTAGTGCCCTAGGCAGTTGAACCTAGATGGAACTAGAGTACATTTAGCGATTTAAACTATTGTCTGACAATTAAGTGCCTCTTTTGGTCAGCTAGGGAATTCTGTCGCCTTTCCAAGCACCCGGGAAGAGTATGGGCACATAATCCGTTTCCAGATAATGCCTCATCGTCGCCAATAATCGTACGAGCGGAGCTCATCTGGTGCCCCCTGGAGCTAATCCTGTGCCCTCTGAGCTGATCTGGTGCCCTTGTAGTCAATCTGGTGCCCCCCTGAGAAAATAATTGAGCCTTCTGAACCTATATAATACTCTTTGAGTTAGTCTGATGCCTCCGAGCTTGCCTGGTGCCCTATTAGCTGTTTTAGTGCCCCTTGAGCTGATTGGGCCCCTGAGCTTATTTAATGCCTCCCGGAGTTTATCTACTGTCCAGGGGTGCAGCCAGGGGGGCACAGGGGGCCTGCCGGGGTGCCCTTTTGATGTCCAGGTGGTGTACCCAATTTGGGCCGTGCCGCTCGAAATTTAGTGCCCTACGCCGTTGAAATGAAATGTAACTGGACCGCATGTAGCGATTTGTTGGACAATTTAATACCTTTTTCGGTCAGCTATGGCATTCTGTCGCCTTTTTTAAACACCCGGGAAGAGTATGGGCAGCTGGTAGGTGTCCACCTGATGCCTCATCGTCGCCAATAATTGTACGGGTGAAGCTAATCTGGTTCCCCTTGAGCTCATCTCGTGGCCTCTCAGCTGGTCTTGGCCCCTTGAGCTGATTACTTGCCCTCTAAGCTGATCTGGTGCCCCTGAGTAAATCGAGTGCCCCACTGAGCAAATAATTGTGCCTCCTGAACCTATATAATGCCCTCTGAGTTAGTCTAATGCCTCCGAGCTTGCTTGATGCCCTAATAGCTAATATAGTGCCCCTGGAGCTGATTCGTGCCCCCGAGCTGATCTCATGCCTCCCCAAGTTGATCTACTGTATCCTAAGTCAATATGGTGCCTCTTCAGCTGACTAGGTGCTCCCTCAGCTGATTATTAATGTCTCCTTAGATGGTCTGGTGCCCTCTGAGCTGGTTTGGTGGGCCCTGAGCCCATCTTGTGTTCCCTGAGCTGTTATGTTGCTCCCTGAGCTGGTTTAGGCCCCTGCCATAGCCTGGGGGCTGGGAGCTGATCTGGGCCCCCGAGCGGATCGATCTGATGCCACCTGAGCTGCACTAATGCCCCTGATTCGATCTGGTGCCTCCTGAGTCCATCTGATGCCCTCTGAGCTAGTCTGGTGCCCCCTGAGCTAATCTGGTGCCCTTTCAGCTGACCTGGGCCTCCTTACGTGATTTCATGAGCAGCTCTAAAGTCCTGAGCTGAGCTGGGCCCACAGAGGCTGATGAGGGGCCCTGAGATGGTATGGGGCTCCTGAGCTGATTAAGTGCCTCTTGACTTGATCTGGTATTCCCGAGCTGGCTGGGGACCGCTGATCTGATTCTTTGTACCCGAAGCTGATCTGGTGCCCTATGGGCATCTGGTGTCCCCTGATGAACAGCTCTGGGGCTTTTGAACTGATTGGGCCCCGAGCTGGTGAGGGATCCCTGAGCTGATTTAGTGCCCCTGACTTGAACTTGCCCCCTGAGCTGATCGATCTGGTGCACCTTGAGCAGATATACTGCCCCCTGAACTTAACTAATACCCCTTGAGTCGATCTGGTGCCTGCTGAGTCATCGTTGTGTCTCCTGAGCCCATCTGATTCCCTCTGAGCTAGTCTGGTGCTCCATGGCTAATGCGGTGCCCTGTAAGCTGACCCGGGCCTCCTGGGTTGATTACGTGATTTCCTGAGCAGCTCCCAGGCCCTGAGCTGAGCTGGGCCCACAGGGGCTGGTGAGGGCCCCTGAGATGGTATGGGGTTCCTGAGCTGATTAAGTGCCTCCTGACTTGATCTGGTATTCCCGAGCTGATCTAGGGCCCGAGCTGGTCGGGGACCACTGATCTGATTGTTTGTCCTCGAAGCTGATCTGGTGCCCTATGGGGCGATCTGGTGGCCCCCCCTCCCTCCATATCTCATTCCCCACGAAAGCTAAAGGAAAATTACGGGCGGTGTTCGAAAGCTCTAGGCAAGACGAAGAGGTTTTATACGAATGATTTGTATGTCAGGTCAATATTAAGTTCAGCATAGGTCAAAGAAGGCTCCATAGGCCTACAACAGAGCAGTATACGTTTCCCTCTCTAGATCTTCCCTAAGAGGAGCTAGAGCAAATCTTTATGCACCATTGGATTCCTCTCATCGCGGCAAATCGAATGATGTATAATGTGACCTTGCTAGGTCAAATAGTCAAAATGACCTGACCTCGACCTAGTTCAGGGTCACAGAGTGACCTGGTATGGTCATGCTGCATATCAATGGACTTCCCGCGACAATATAAGCACAATGCAAGTAAAATGGGAGCTTTATTTCAATTCAGTGAGCAGTTATTGGCAAAACAATCACTCTCTGCTCCCGTGACCTGATATGACCTTTGAGAGGTCAGATGCTCAAAAACTCAACTTTATGGTCAAGATCGTGGTAAGAATAGACGGTTTGAGGATTTTCAACTTTATATATCCAGTATTTACTGAAAACGAGCCCATTCTATTTTTCATAACAGACATAATGGGTTGACCAAAAAATTGACCCCACCTTAGGTCAACAATATCAAAATTCCCAGATAGTAGATTTGTAGACCCTAATAACCTTATCATATTGTGGAAGTTTCAAACTGATTGGTTTGCTAATGTTCTCTGGGCGCTGTTTCAAATTCGTAATTTTAGGTTTTGAGGTCGGGTCACTTCACCCTGAATAGCTCCTCGACCTGACATGACCTTGCCTCAAAAATTTGGTCAGATGTGTAAAATTGATCAGGGATAAGGTACTGTAATTTTTGTTGTTCTTCGTTTTTGCGTTATCTGGGGAAAACCAGGAGGGGGCGAATTTCGCCCTCCAGCGGGGCGCGTGTTAAGATGGCAAACAAGGTTCGATGCCATTAGCGGAGCCAGGGGGTGATCCGACCACTAATTTCCAGGGACGTTGGAACCGAGCGGGGAAATATTTCAGTTTGACACTGCCCTGTCTAGAAAGATCTGAAACTTTGTCTCCGGGGTATATTTGGGCAGTGAACACAGCTATGAGAATCTCAGCCCCCTCCAACCACTGGTGAACGAGTTTTAGCCCGATACATTTTCGGGACGTCACCTTGTAGGCTCATCTTTGAAACTTCATAACACAAAATGATAAACAATGTAACAATTTCTGTATTTTGATTTATTTTACTTTAGTTTACTTTTTATTTTACTGATCAACCAAATTTGTATGCAATTGATCTGGTCCTGAACCATAGATTATTAAAAAAAAAAAACATTTTCAAAGATATGACTTTTTCTTGTTTTAACCTTTTCATTTGTGACTTAGCTTGACCTTCTAACAGTTGAAATTGACCGTTCAGACACCTAAAAATTGTGTTTCCTAGATTATCGTTCGATAAAAAGGTGTTCTTGCTATAAGTTCCGAAGTTTTAGCATCTAAGTTAGGTTTGCAGACGATCTGCAGACCATTGCAGTAGTACAGCCTTATGGTAAACACCGCAAACAAAGTGATTGCTTTTGCAATCGATTAAATAGCATCCTGAGCCAATTATACCAATTGCAATCATATTGCAATGCCTCTACTTAGAGTTTATTAAATTTAACACTCGAGTACATGAAGGGACCGGTAGTTGGCGCTAAAAACCAAATAGTTGATAGTTTCACTTTGAAAAATATAAATACTTGCTAATTTTATCCACGTGGAATTTATCTTCACAGATAATGTAAATGGCAAGATTTTCAGACATTTCTAGAAATTACCTACAGCCCTTCCCTCCCCGATGCAAAGCTGAAGTATCAAGGTGCCTACCTACCTACTTGCACTACATTGCTTTTGTTTATTTTGCTTAGCTCATCATCCGCATCTCATCAATTTGTTTATTCATTTTTGACATAATGACAGGTGGGCAGAAGCAGGGGCGGACGCAGGCCCGAGTTTTGGGGGGCCAAACCCATGTCTGCCTCTCCTCCTGGGGGGGGGGGGTGGATATCGCTTATGCCCAGGCTTATGCTTAGCCGGTTTCAGAAACCAGAAGGATATCTAGCTATGGGTAAATATTTAACGGTGTCATGACAGCTATTGATAGACACAGGGCAATGTCATGACGAAAGCTATTTCCCAAAAAAACTTTCAAATCATTGATGGCATGTTTCTCTTATTCAAATTATTATTGACATGGTTGATATGTTACTCACTTGCACCTCGCGATTGACAATTTTGTCTCCTACCCGACAAACCATCAACTAAGTCAACTTGTCATTATCTGCTACACACACTTTTACCAGCCTTGGCCCGTTTGCAAAAGTCCGGCCCGTTTGCAAACGGGCCGGATGTTATGCAGACGGGCCGATTTCCATACGAGCCGTAATATATATATATATATATATATATATATATATATATATATATATATATATATATATATATATATATATCGCTATAGCAATACATGGTGGTTGACAGGGCTAATGTAAAAGGTAATGTATTATGCAATGCTAATGTAATGTATTATTAATGTATCCACGCCATAGCACTACTCTTGCAGCAGCTAAAAAATATATGCACCAACCAGCGCCAGACTACTGGGTCTGCACTGCCACCAGGGCGGACCCAGTAGTAAACATGTCTTCGCTTTGTTTAACACATATATTGACGGGGGTCTTAGTCACCTTCGCTGTGACGGGGGTACACCCCCCCAAGATCTCGAGAACTACGCTAGACAGCGAAAATCAGTAAACGGCGTTGGGTAGCCCATCCACTTCTCTATCAAATATATTCGAGCCATTTTTGTCAGGTCAAATGTAAGGTCACTAGGGGTCAAGACATACCGTCATAGGGATAACATGTAAATGAGGGTTTTCGGTCATTACATCTGACCAAGTAAAGAGATACAGCAAAACAAGTTGAAATAATGGAGCCCTCGCAGTCAGCCGAATCGAATAATATATAATATTACATTGCTAGGTCAAATATGGCATTTGAACTCACCTGAGGAGGTCATGTCAAGGCCAGTTTAGGTCAAAATGCATATTATTAAACCTGCAAACGCAGGGCCAATTTAATGAAGCTAAAATAAACGCTCCATTATCATCCATTATTAAGTTATTTAGTAAACACAATTTTCCCATGTATTTCAAATGGAGAGATCAGGGCTCGTGCCTGACCTCAGGTTATCGATATCAAAACTACGGGAGCTTGCTTTAGAGAACTCGGTGGGCCCATTATGTGATATGAGATTCAATCGGATAAGTTCACCCTGTTCAGACTTATGCTATCGTAAATGTTTTTGAGGGTCAGGTCACTTGACCTGTACTGGTGACCTGACCTGAGATGACCTAACCTTAAAATTTTGAGAAGTTGTAAACATGATTGGAGAAAAGATATGCCAAGTACGGTGGTGCTACGCGCCGCTGTTTTGTGCTTTCTCCAAAAAAACCCGAGGGTTGCCCCCCGTCAATGCGCGTGTTAACATGAATAATAACTGCAGGTCCGATGGGTGTGGCATTGTGGCAAATGTCAACTAACAAGCTGCGAGTAAAACGTCTCTAGTTAGATGGTGAGGCCAGAGCTCTGACTATAGGTTCTACTTTTATCTAAATTCTTGGTCCAGGCGTCAGCAGCCCTCGAATGGTCCCCGAAAGACCCAATGTGATCCTGGCATTGGTCCCGGGAAAATACTCGGGTTAAAATGAAGAAATTCGCAACCTTGTCTCATACCTTTAACCAGTGACTTTGTTTTCCTATTGCAACCCTATATTATGTGTATTTTTCCATTTTTGAATGAAACTTCTTGCTACTAAAATATGGACAACAGAGAACAAAAAACTGTCAGAATAGAAGCCGTTTCTTACTTCGTTCGTCACCCGCTTCTGATTACATTCCCGATCTATGAACGGAATGTAACTCAGCACAAATTGCTCCAGTGTGCTAAAAGTGTACTTGCCGCGTTCACTATCCGGGAAGTTTAAGTTCATCTTAAAGGGAAAAGTTAACTCGAAAGATGGTTTTTTTATAGAGAAAATCAGGGTTATTCATAAATAATGTCACCTTTTGAAGGGGGTTCTAGACTTTTCCTTCCCTCATTTTTCCCCTTCATTCGTGCATTCCGATTTCACTTGGAATTCCAGATAGCACCATCCTTCTTCAACAAGATCAAGAATAGCTCAACAGTAAAAAAAGATTTACCCCATGCTATGAATGTCACTTTTCGGCCTGATAATCCCCTTTTCCCCGGACGTCATTGATGAATAACCCCATATATGTTTAAGTAAGAAAATTTATTTTTGCGTAGTCAGCCATATTAGGTTGTTTTTCGCGACATGCTCAAGAAAAACTAACTTCATTGGTTAAAAATGTATTACTCGCAATCCCATACCAGCTCCAAAGAACACAAGTATTAACGTTCTATACTACGTACTAACACAAGTACTCTAACGCCCTCCAATCCTCCGAGGTCCCGGCACAGACCCAGTTGGTCCGAGCAAAGTCCCGGCCGAGACAAAAAGTAGAACCTCCAGCTCGGACATTATCGATCAGAGTAAGCAGTCAGAAATGTGACGTCACAGGTCAGGGGCGCAGTCACAGTTGTGACGTCACAGGTTAGAGAGCGCATTCATAGTTGTGACGTCACAGGTTAGATGGCGCAGTCACAGTTGGATGTCACGACCAGCGCAGTCACACTTGTGACGTCACAGCTTAGAGGGCGCAGTCATAGCTGTTACGTCACAGGTCAGATTGAGCAGTCACAGTTGTGACGTCACAGGTTAGAGTGCGCAGTCGGAGGTGTGTCCGGAGAGCTGGACGTTTCTGCCGTAGATCATGCGGACGTGCTCGGCGCCGAACTGGCCGTAGACGAAGAGGCTGCGGGCCGGGTGCTTGAGCTGGCGGAGTGAGCTCAGGGAAGAGATGATCATGGTCGGCCCGCCGCACAGCACGATCTGTCGAGAGTTATGTCGTCGGTCAAGGGGCTTAACAGACACGAGAAATGTGACGGACGGCTTAGAAGCACGTTGCAGGTGGGTAAAGGAGCCTTGCACAGAACGGGTTATAAAAAGTTCGTACCTAACTAACGACTGAGAAAGCCTTCCCCGATTGCGTGACAGTATTCCAAAGTTTAGGGTGCTGGGTGGAGAGCGACACTCTGGAAAGCTGAATTTTCCACTCCTATCTTATTTTCGTTCGGTTTTACACTCGATTCGCAGCTTGAGCTTTTTTGGCAGAGCTCAATGATTCTGGTGCATATGAACTCATTACCAATATGGCAGTAAGGGAAATTAGATGAAAAGGTTCCTCTGAAACTGTAAAGAATGGCTTGTATGGTGGTCTTAATTGACTTTTACGATATCGTAACTTTTGCATTTTCCACTCGCCGACTATTACTTTCCAATATGAATTTTACACTCAGCGCCTTAGCACGAGATCGGTTATGGGACACAGCCGAGCGATTAATCTGGTCTCCACCTGGCCATGTTGTTTATTTACTATGACTGATATAATTGTGAATAATATGCAATATAGATAACCAACAAGGCATGTATGTCATGGAAAGTCGGTGTTACACCAAACGATATTTCACATTTTTCAGATGTTTTGCAAACTTGGATGTGAGGCAGGGTTTTAAGGTTTGGGACATACGCTGACCACAAGACCACACACATTTTCTATCATCTTCAATCATCTTTTTTGTTGGGATCTGCGATGTTTGAAAGTTTGTTGATTATATCATTTTTGTAGAGATGAGGATCATCTAAAAACCCTGTCTTCTTAACTAAACACAATAGTGTGCTCAAGGTCACACACGAGTGAAAGGGAGTTTTGTACATGTGTCCCACAAGTATAATTCGGGGTGTCCCACTTTTATAATGGGTTTTGAACTGAGATAAAAGCTTTTTAGAGCGTATTGAGAAACCAGCATTGGCATATATAATTTCACCCAAAGTTCTCGGTATAAAATTTCCACCCGCTTTGAAGTCCAAAGTAAAGAGGATCATTCCCTTATTTCAAACCCTGAGGGAGCACCTTCCATATGGTTGCAGTAATCTGATTGGTATGAGCCCTAAGCCTCGCCCACTAGCTAAAAATACAGTTCTAGCGAATGAACCAGCATTCAACACGCCTGTCGACCGAAAACTTCGGGCCAGTAATCATCCATTGCAGAGCATCTGTGACGGCATCCGTCACATGGTGCCAATTCAGAGCCATGTTGAACCTCCACCCAGCATCCGGAAGCGAGGCCACCTGCGCCTCAGGGACGTCAGCGCGGGCCAGCGCTGTTCCACAGGAACAAATAGGCCGAGCCGGCGGCTTTCTCCCCTCACCCTCACGGTAATCTCGGACGCTAGTGCCGCAGTCCCGGTATATGGGCCGGAAACCACTGCCGGGTTTGTATAGCGGTCCGGGTTGACTGACGTAACCATGGCAACGGCTGTTGAACCCGCGAGTTCACCTCAGGTCACCGAGCTGTGCCAAAATTCCGTGACCGGCCGGGCGCCGCGCGCAAGCGTTTTCTATACTCCTATCATTATATGTGCCGGGCTTTTGGCCACTGGTTTTTATTTCATTTTTTGTGTTTTTGTGCTTACTTTATTTCGTCGTGTCTCTCTATGGCTCTTCCCTATGGTACCATGCTATGCTTTTGAGGCCAACATAATGCCCAGAAAGAAAATTGGCTGTTAACTTAAACAAAAATTATACCACGAAACCAAAGAGTGGCATTGACCTCTCTCAGTAATTTACCCACAGCCTTGGATAGTCTGTATTTTTATCACTATTAACACGCGCATTGACGGGGGTCTGAGCCACCTTCGCATTGACGGGGGGGGCGGGTACCCGCCCCCCTAAGATCTCGAGAACCACGGTAGGTAGCAAAAAACGGTAAACGGCGTTGGGCTGCCCATCCACTTCTCCATCGAAAACATTTGAACCATTTTTTTGTCAGGTCACATTTAAGGTCACGAGAGGTCAAAACATGCCCGTCATACGGATAACATGTAAAATTCAGTTTTTCGGGCATTACATCTGAACAAGTAAAGATAGAGCAAAACGACTTGAACTATATGAATCCTCTCAGCAAGCCGAATCGAATGATATATAATTTGACCTTGCTAGGTCAAATCAAGGATTTGACCTGACCTGAGGTCAGGTCAGGGTCAAATTATATAAAATGCATATCATTAGAACCGCAAAGCCCAGGCGAGTCTAATGCAGCTAAAATAAATGCTCTATCACCATCCGTTACTGAGTTATTCCGTAAAAACCATTTTTCCCATGTATTTTTAATGGAGAGGTCATGCCTCGTACCTGACCTTAGGTCATCGATATAAAAAATACCGGAACATATGTTAGAGAACTCGGTGGGGCCATTATGTGATATGAGTTTTAATCGGATAAGTTCACCCTGCTCCGACTTATGCTATCTTAAACTTTTTTTGAGGTCGGGTCACTTGACCTGTACTGGTGACCTGACCTGAGATGACCTAACCTTAAAATTTTCACAGAAGTTGTAAAAATGATGAGGGAAAAGGTATACCAAGTACGGCGGCGCTACGCGCCGCCGTTTTTCTACTATCGCCGAAAAACCCGAGGGGGGCGGGTACCCGCCCCCGTAAATGCGCGTGTTAAGCTGAATGTTAGAAGACCTATCGCAAACTATGTACGGCGCACACAGGAGGGGAGGGGGGGCAGGGTGACTGTTCTCATAGGTCTGGAACCAATTTCCTGAAGTGTGAGCGTGTTAGTGAATGAGTGTTTTTGTGTGAAAACGGGCACATGCCGCCACGAAAGCGGCGCAGACGGTAATATACAGGCGGAGCCCCGGGGAAGTTAAGGGTAATTATAGATGTGCGTTGTAAACCTCTGCCGAGAAGGCTCTCCTAGCTGTTGTCCTTTCCTTATTTTTAGGCACTATTTTTCTCCCCCCTCTTCAAAACGACCGCGCACGTGCCCCTCGTGCGGTGCAGCGTGGAGAGAAGAGTCCGCACGGAGCCAGCCGCGAGCTCAGACCAGGAAGGTAGTGCAGGACGGCAAATGCGAATGACCTCCCACGGCCCCCGGACGGAGAGCATGAGCAGAAACAGAGGAGAAGCTAGCAGAACGCGGGACAGGTGTGCCCATGAAGCGAGTCAGCCAATGGGACGACCCCACGGAACGGGCGTGAAAAGCAGAGTGAAAGATCCGAGGAGAGGAGGAGAGTGAGAGAGAGAAGGGAGTGGCATTCAGCCGGTGGGCCGCCGTGTTGGACAGAAGCATTCGGTCAGGGGCCGGCGTGTGAGACAGACAGGCACTTCGGGAGCAAGCGACACCAACGAGCAAGTGAGTTCGCTATGCGGAACGGTCTGACCCACCTCCCCTCCCCACCCTCAAAATTTTTACAATTTGAAAAAAATGAGCCGAGCTTTGGAGCGCCTACCCGGTAAGGAGGGATGGATGAAGCCCTGGGGGACGGGCAGGGGTTAATAAGTGTGTGTATACGAACGGGGGTCACCGGTGCGGTTTTAGCGAGTCTGAAAAATGTACTTGCTTAAGTGGGGGGGGGCGGTTCGTCGCCATGTTATTTTGTTTATTTTTTTGCGCCACGTTAGGCTCACAACGACTATGGAGCATTCTTTCAAATTCGTACCTATGTTTAGACGATGGAAATATGCATTCCAATTCAGTTTTGCCGCGTTAGGGGGTTTTCTATTACTGTAGCGTTCCTTTTTGGTGCGCGGAATGTCAGGTTAATAAAAGGATGAAAGGGGAAAATAAAGCTTTTTCTTGCAGAGGGCCTTACTGGAATCAATAGCATAGTCGAGCAAGGGAGTGGGCAGCTCAGTGCCGTAATTACGAGTATTCATTTGTTATCATGGCTTTCTTTTTGCCGTTTGCAAAATACACACCCTCATTCGTCACCGCTTATGAAACAGAATATACAGGAAAAATACTATGAGTTAGCGGACTGGTTCACACCTGTTTTTGGGGGGGCGTAAATTCGGTTGAACATCATGACCAGCAATGGGCGGGGCCAATCACAACCATTACGATGTTGACCTAACCACACGTCGAAGAATTTCCACGAGCTGTAAGTAAAAATTGTCCTCTAGCTGGCCCATACTCTCCTGTGCCGCCACACCGAATCGGGCTGTAATAATCACGCATTAAAGTTTGGCCAAATTTTGTCGCCAAGTAGTACTTGTGTATCAGCAACAGGATCGCTAACAGAGGGGCGAATTCTCGCCGCTTCATAGTTTTAATCCGTTTTAAAGCCAGTATGATAAGCAGCGTCATGTTTGTTTTGCGTTTTCTCTTCCTTTTTTATATTTGCATCTATTTTGTCAGGGCCTGGGGCCTGGAGCTCTCTAAATAGCTGCAACGCAAAGCAAAGTCTCATCTTAATAGCCGAAGTTTGGATTTAAGCATTCAAAACCGATCTTTTGTCGTTCTGATTTTATATTTGCATCTATTATGTCGATGCTTGGGGCTCGGAGCCCCCTCAAGGGTTGCAACGCAATGCAATTCTCATCTTAAATGGACGAAGCTCGGGCTTAAGCTTTCAAAAACCAATTTCAGAATGCTTGGGTTTGGATCGAATGTCTTATAAGTTCCGATTTTCTTTCGACCCGGGGGAAAGCAAAAAGGATTGCCTCCCTTTTTCTGTTTCGGTTTTATAATAGCACCTATTATGTCAGGGTCTGGAGCTCGAAGCTTTATGCACGGTTGCAATGCAATTAAATTTTCATCTTAAAAGTCGAGGTTTGGGTCTAAGTATCCAAAACGCAGCATTTTTTCTCGTACTGGTTTTATAATTGCACCTACTAAGTCAAGGCCTGGGGATCGGAGCTTTCTAAATAACTGGCATGCGAAGACAAATTTGTCTTAATTAGCGGAAGCTTGGGCTTAAGCTTTCAAAAGCCAAGCATCAGTGCTGGTCCTGAGTATAAAGGCTCCGGGGTATCACTTTTTTCTTTTGGCCTCCTCGAAAATGCAATATTTTTGGCCTGCCCTTTCAGAATACTTGCCGTTTGGATCGGGTGTGCTAGAAGTTTTGATTTTGTCTCGACCCGGTCGAAAGCAAGAAAGCTCGTACCCTTCTAAATAGCCGCAACACAATGCAATTCTCATCTTAATAGACGAAGCCGGGCTTAAGCTTTCAAAAACCAGTTTCAAAATGCAGCTGTTTGGGTCGAGTGTTTCATAAGTTCCGATTTTGTCCCCACCCGGTCGTAAGCAAACAGGCTTGCCTCTTCGTTTGATCCGGTTTTTTTTAATTGCACGTATTTTGTCAGGGCCGAGGGCTCGGAGCTTTCTAAATAGATTCAAAGCAAAGTAAATATGATCTTTAATAGTAGACGCCAAGGCTTAAGCTTACAAACCAATCTTCGGCGGTGGTGCTAAGTTCAAGGGCTCTGGAGCCTTTTCCCTTTTTTGGCCGAAACAAAGACGCAACATTTGGTTGTCTGATTTTTTTTTGGATGCTGGCTGTTTGGACCGAGTGGTTTATAATTGTCCATTTGCCTCAACCCAGTCGCAAGTGGGATGTGCAGGGCAAAATAAGTTAGGTCGGGTAATTCAAGCCGTAAAATAAACATAGGCGGATCCAGGATTGCCGATCGGGGGCACCTTCCCGGGGGCGCCATCCGGACCGGGGGGCGCAATCCGGACCAGTGGGGCGCCACTTATGACCGGCAAAACCTATCAGGTGGGCGCCAAATCCTATTGGTGGGCGCCGACTTTCACATCCTGGGGGGGTGGGAAGCGACATTTCGGGGGGGCGCCATCGACCTTTCAGGGGGCGTCGAGGGTCGATCGGGGGGGCACGTGCCCCCCTTCCCCCTGGATCCGCCTATGAAACTAAATATAGGTCAGTCCTTGTCTGCGAAGTGCACTGTGCCGTGGTTAAGATATGACTGAGTGGGCGCAGGCGCCGCCATGTCAGGGGATAAGTCCCGCCTCTCCGGAGGCCGGGCGGCCACCCATTGGCGCATACAGGCAGGAGGGGAGGGGCTTGCGCGCCCGCCGGGAAACCAGGACCACAGTCGATCTTTACGACGGGATTCGGTGGGTGGCAGCGACGGATCTATGATTTCTATTGGGGGGCACGAAAGGGGGTGGCCGGCAGGCCCGGGCGCACCTCCATAACCATTTAAGAGAGCACCTATCGGTGCAGTCTCAGAAAAATTTTGCGGTGGGTGCGGGTGGGCCTATAACCTGAAGTAAAACATAGGTTGAAGCGCACCCAATCCGCGGAAAGCATTTGGTGACACCCATATGCCTTTGAAGGCTACAAGCAAGATAATAATTTTTTCACTTTGTTTTCAGGACAATAGAGCAGTTTGTGTGAACACTTTTGACACTTACAAAGCTGCATTTCCCGTCACAAAACATCCCACTTCAGAGGGCAAAGCAACAAACAACTTATACAGTTAGGTAGATCTTGGTACCAAATGACGACGTTTTAATTACGTAATCTCAGTTTTATTCCTATTTTAGCAGCGCTCACGATAGATTAAGCGTTTTGCGAAACCATGTTATCCTTAAATTTTGCTAGTTGGTTGTTTTGAAACGCAGTTGTATTTTTTTATCCGAATATAAGTATTCACTCTTTTTCCCCTCTATGTTCGGCGTTGTATATGCTGTCCCAAATTTACACGTGATTATGTATTGTTTGGCTAAGAGAATGATTATATTCTGGGCTTGTTTTCCCTTCGTTAGACCAAATAATGCATCACTGAAGATTAATGCAAGGGGATACCGTTATTAACGCTAGCGAGTTGGCTCTTAACGAACCCCAAATAGGTTTTACGTCCTGGGAATAGAATATAAAGTGTTTAAGTGTATCGGTGTAATTACATATCTTCCATTTTTCCGAATCTGTTACCCCTCTGACGAGTAGGTACCTTTTTGTCAGAACGTTCCTGTGAAAATTTGTTAATTAAAGTGATCACAGTCTAATTGATTTGAACCCTAATAAAGTATTTCATAAAATACGATCCCATTCCGCAGTATGCCCTTCCCCTTCCCACCGTTTCTGTGCTGCTGACGTTTATTTTAGAAGTTGGTCCAGGTAAAACTTTCTTGCATTCAGTGTCTTTTGCACGTTTCAATTCCTCATTTATTTGTATTTTGTAGGCCTGTAGGCACCCTCCCCCTTATCGGTGGGAGAATGGTCTGTAATTTCCGGTTTGCTGAAGATGAACGCATAGATCTGGTATGGCAAGCGAGATTGTTTGATATGTTAAAAAGTTTGTTCGAAGACGAGGATATTTCCTGCGAAATTGTGAAAACTCATTATGTTTCCAGTGATATCGAGAATATCGTTTATAATTTTAATATTAGAGAGAGACGTTGTTCCCAAAACAATCGTTATTCCATAATTTCACTTCGCTATTCTACCATAACAGTTCCCTTTGTACCTCCTTATAGCTGGAAGGGGCCTAAATGAATATTTTTGACACTTAGCCACTATATCCTTGCCAAACTCGGAAACTTTCCCCGAGTTTATATTTTTCGACGATTCATCTATGCTCTGAATAGGCCAGCGAGCTCCCACCCTCTTACTCCAGCTTGAAGCAGTTTTTTTTTGGGGGGGTTGTTCTTGCTCGGGCACTTTTGCTACACAGGCTGGCTTGAGGGACGGCCAGAAATTCCCTACGTCGATGCCATTTAATCCCCCACTCTTTATTTGCGTGCAGAACGTTTTTTGCGACTTGGGCGGCTCGCCCCTCTCTATAATCTCATGATTTTTATTTGAATTTATGTTTTTGTGCCTTTTGGGAATCATGCCGTGTTACCAATATAAGCCGTGTGGGAGATGACAAGTGCCATGGATATCGTTTGTCCGCCCTTGATTGTCAGGTCTCTTTGCAGTCAGATATTTAAGGTAGCGCTAACTGCTTTGGATACAGATTCGGCGTTTTCTCTATAACGTGGCAATGAAGCACTGGATACAATGTCTCAACTTTGAAATCTTAGTTCCGGTGAGTCTAGCTTAAGTTCAGGAACCAGCTCAAAATCATGAAGCACAGCAAAGGCTTCAGAGACGGATTTTTTAAGAGGCTGCCTAAGCTGTGCAGTCCTGCGACGTGGTTCGGGCCAAGCCCCTCAACACCATTTCGTCCCCTCAATCGCACATGTCATAGTACAATAAAGACGTAAGAATTATTCAAACACTATCCTATGTGCCATGGCTGTGCCTTTTCTATCCTTCTAGCGTTCGGGCCCATTGGCTCCCGAAAGAGAGTCATGGCGGCTCTCCTCTTCCTGGGGGGTCACGGAGGCGCCGAAACGTGCACTGTGATCACCCTTGAACCGACCATCACTTTACATCACTCCTCCCGCCCGTCTTAGTAACCCGGTACTATCCTTCTAGCCTTCGGGCCCATTGGCTCCCGAAAGAGAGTCATGGCGGCTCTCCTCCTCCTGGGGGTCACGGAGGCGCCGAAAGGTGCACTGTGATTGCCTTGAACCGACCTTCACTCTACATCACTTTAACCGCCTGTCTTAGTAACCCGGCACTATCCTTCTAGTCTTCGGGCCCATTGGCTCCCGAAAGAGTGTCATGGCGGCTCTCCTCTTCCTGGGGGTCACGGAGGCGCCGAAACATGCACTGTGATTTCCCTTGAACCGACCTTCACTCTACATCACTTCAACCGCCCGTCTTAGTAACCCGGCACTATCCTTCTAGCCTTCGGGCCCATTGGCTCCCGAAAGAGGGTCATGGCGGCTCTTCTCTTCCTGGGGGTCACGGAAACGTGCACTGTGATTGTCCTTGAACCGACCTTCACTCTACATCACTTCACCCGCCCGTCTTAATAACCCGGTACTATCCTTCTAGCCTTCGAGCCTACGGGCTCCCTCTGGCTACGCTGTCCGATGCCGGAACCTTCTGGTCTGAACCATGGAGCACCGATCGCACAAAAAAGGGAACGTGGGACGTCGGAGATTGCTGTCAGTCGTTTTGTTGCACACTTACCAGGCCGAAGCGATGAAGATAAGAGGACAGGGCTCCGCCGTAACTGAGGAAGTTTTTTTCGTGACGGAGGGGTACGCTGTCGATTTGTGGGATAGCCTAGCCGGAAAGGGCGTGGCAGGTGTCGACTCATGGCTCTGGCTGGGCCATGGAGGAGCCGACGTGAGGGACGGGCGGTCAGTGTGGGACTCGTGGGCGGGTAGGGTCCGAGGGAGGACCGAGCCTAGGGAGGCTCCCCACGCTAGGAAGTTGTTTGCGAGTAGACTAGGGCGTGAACGCCCGGAAGCTAGTAGAAAATTAAAAGCCGGAACTCGGTCATTCCGGTGGTTCCATGTCCATGACCTCCAAGCCCTAGGGGCAACGGCTCAGCAACGCATCCACTAGCATGGACCGTGCAGGCGGGATTTGACGCAGCCAGCGTTTAGTAAGTTTCCGTTTGGGGAGAAAATGAGGCAGGAAGGAGGAGCACTGGATCATCGGGGAAGGGCAGAGCTGAGTTACCTCCTGTTGGGTTCTAGCCAAGCCTTGGGAGCTGCGGCGGCCGGTGTGGGTGCGCGTGAGTAACTGGCGGTGGGTGAGTGATAGGCCATAGAACGAGGAACGTTTGGTGCCTTAGAGCGGCCTGCAGGTAGCGGGTCGTACCGGTCTGACCGACCGGGGATCCCACCACTCGCGCCCCTCCATTGGTTGCGCCCGCAAACGGTAGCAAAGCGTAAGCATAGCCCCAGGTGAATTCGCCCACTTCTTTCTGCCGGGGGGATGTGCAGCCCGGCCTAATTGGTTGATGGGGCTTAGATAGGGCCGAATCGGCCATCCTCTATGCACGCCCTTTCACGAATAAATAAGACCCTACCACGATCACGGATAGGAGGAGTGTAACCTTCGAAATACCGCTCACGTTGGCCGACGGGGCTCTAGCCGTCAGATCTCGGAAACACCGGGAGGGATATGAAATTGGGGAGGGACTCAGAATTTTTAGAACAAGTGAGAGGCGCGAGAAAGAATGGCCCTAGGTCAAGGTGATTTATGAGTGCATGCTTAGCGTAAGGCCCCGATGGTGAGAATGTTTACTGAGGGCATTTGTTCCGGACCTGACATTGAGAGCACACGCCGGAACGGGTGACGTGACAGAAAAAAAGAGGAGGAGGGTATTAAGGTAGGGGACTGTTTTAGGGGTTAACGATGCTGAAAAGTGGTGGCGTAGGCAAAACAAATCCGCTCCCAGAGAGACTGGACCCCTGGTACGTGGAAATAGCCAACCAGGATAGACGATGTTTGAGGCGAGAAGTCAGTGCAGCCCAGAGAACCACGATAGGAGGGTACGAAAGGGCAAGCAGTTAAGGTAGCTATGGAAGAATCAGTTAAAAAGGGGGAGGGGGTGTAAACTTATGATGATAGGTTCGAGGAAAATAAGAGAGTTAGCGGGCACTTAAAGGGGCGGGGAGAGGATTGACGGTTTCGGTGCCGCTTCTATGCGGGTAATACTTGTATTACGGGTGGTTAAATGGGCCCCCAAAATCGTGAGAGGCGGGTGGGACCCCTGCTACCAGGGAGGGCAACAAAGCTCGGCACTAGCTGTATTTCCTTCCAGGAACCCAAGGATGTTGAGTGGGAGTGTCGGGACACAGGCTCGCCCGTCTGGAGGACTCGGCCGAGCTAGCCGACATTGTCCACTTCCCACCGTCAACTCGGCCCGCCATCCGACCGCGCACGCGACGAGCACGGCCTCTCTCTAATAAAATTGAGTGTGATGCTGGGAGCGGGTGCGACGTCGCCACCATCGTGAGCGAGCGGGTCACGGCCACGAGCCGCCGCCACAGCGGACCACCGAGAGGTCGGCCCGAACAACAACCACATCAACGGCGACGACGAAGCCCGACTCGCACCGAGCGACGCGCCCCGCGACCCCAGCGCCCCCGTCACACATCATTGGGCAGAAATGCACTCAATGGCCGCAACACACATCACATCTTCCCCCGTACTTGCCAAAACAGCTATCAATTTTTTCTTCAAAATCAGAGATCAGGCATATGCATCGTCTTTCCACAACTGAATATTTACGACTGCCGTAACGCCATCTGTAGTTTAGTTTTTTTCAGTAATGCTTAAAGGGAGATACGCGAAAAACTGGGTAGATGAAAAGGTCACAAAAATTTGCTTTAGAAGTCCTGTTTTTATTGTTTGCGAATTCAGCCTTCAAATACCTTAATATTGGTCTCAAAGTCAAAATTTCTATCGATATTTCTCACTATCGATCAATAGACGCAGGCTCGGCGATGACCATCAATTTTTCTAAGCACTAGGTCATATCTGTCCTAAACAATCGTGTAAACTTGGTGTAAAACCTCAAACTATCACATAAAAATTATTTAAAACAACATTCCAAAACCCTTTTAAAACAGCAATATATGAATTTAAAGAAACTACAATTGAACAATCAGAAGCCTGGGAATTCTCATACCAGGGTCACGTGACCTATCTAGCACAAAAGTTTCGTCATCCTGGGAATTTCGTAGAAAATGACTGAACAGCCGAGGTACGAAACGACTGAAGACTCGAGTAATTATTTTATGCTCCATTTCTAGGCAAACTGATTCATTTTGTAGTTTTTTGAAGGCCATGTAAAATTAATTAATAAATTTCATGGGCTACGAAAAATTAATCTAAATACAAACACAGAAGAAAAAACTTTATTACAAAAAATGTTTTTAACACTTAAAATAATTTTTAAAACTAAGAATGAAGAACAGGTTCCAGCATTTTACCGGTACCGTTAACATATTTCATTAATAGTTCAATGGCTTCCAAAAATTTTGTCGAAAATAAGAAATAATCGATAGTTTCGTAATCATTGCTTAAGCATAGTAATAATTTCGTAATAATTACAGAGCATAACCTATCATAAATCTTTTTCGCGTATCTCCGTTTAAATGGCGATACGCGACAAAAATATTGTGGTTTCTTGGTATTCGAAAAAAATTGATTACGAAACAGTGAATTATTTTAAAGGGAGATACGCGAAAAATATTGTGTTTTCTTGCTATTTGAAAAATCTTGATTACGAAACTGTCAATAATTTCTGTATCTTGGACAACTTTTTTTGGGGAGACTGGCGATGCGAGTTACACCCGTCATTGCCAGCCCCGAGCCGCGATTTCTACATTAGCTCTTCTTAACTACCATGACGGACTTGATTAATGATTTAGTTGTATGCTTTAGGCATGCAAAATTGGGCGCTTTGTTGCAGTTCAGGTAAATAAGAACCTCACCAACTCGGGCAGCTCACCTTGCAGCGACGTCCGTTCGGCTTCGGCACCATGCGATCTATCATGTCGGTGTCGATAAAGCCCTCCTCCCCGTCCCAATTCTCCGGCGTCTCTCCCAGACTGTACAGTATGTTGAGGCGCGGGTCGGTGGCTGTCGAGCAGAGGTCCGATGAGACTTCTCGAATATGTGACCTGAACACAGGTCTCACCCCCAAAAATTGTTCCCCTCACCATAATACCCCTGTTTATCTTCACCACGGCAATGGTTCCCACTCGCCTCTCCCCCCCACCATGCCACTGGTTCGCCCTCCACCAGCAACTAGTTCCACCTTCTCTCCTCTTTCGGCACAGGTCCTGGTTCCCCTCCCCTCAGTAAGGCACTGGTTCCCACTCCAACCACCAGGGCACCGGTTCCCCTCCCCTAAACACGACACTGCTAGCGCCCTGCCCCCTCACCGCTGTAACGGTCCAGCTCTTGTTTGAGCAGCACGTCGTCTATGGTCTCGCTGTAGTAGAGCAGGTGGACTCGGGTCCTGTCGGAGGGGTCGGCCATCACGGCCCGCACCAGCTGCAGGCAGGGCGTGACCCCGGCGCCTGAGGCGATCAGCGTCAGGTTGTCCACGGTGTTGGCGCGGTACTCGAACCCTCCACTGGGTCCCATCACGTCAACGGTATCGCCTGCGACGGCGGCAGACCGTGGAGTCGGTCAGTGGCACTACAGCTGCGGGTTCTGCCGACGACACCCGGCCCTGGGTGGTAACTGGCGAACGCCTGCCTGACAGAGTCACCTTCTATTTATGTGCCTTTTTTACAAGCACTCGGCCCTTATGGTGGCCTTTTAACACGCGCATTGACGGGGGTCTGAGCCACCTTCGCATTGACGGGGGGGTGGGTACCCACCCCCTACGATCTCGAGAACCACGGTAGGTAGCGAAAACGGTAAACGGTGTTGGGCTGCCCATCCACTTCTCCATCGAAAACATTTGTACCATTTTTTTGTCAGGTCACATTCAAGGTCACGAGAGGTCAAAACATGCCCGTCATAGGGATAGCATGTAAATTCAGTTTTTCGGCCATTACATCTGAACAAGTAAAGATAGAGCAAAATGACTTGAACTATATGAATCCTCTTAGCAAGCCGAATCGAATGATATATAATTTGACCTTGCTAGGTCAAATCAAGGATTTGACCTGACCTTAGGTCAGGTCAGGGTCAAATTATTTAAAATGCATATCATTAGAACTGCAAAGCCCAGGCGGGTCTAATGCAGCTAAAATAAATGCTCTATCACCATCCGTTACTGAGTTATTCCGTAAAAACCATTTTTCCCATGTATTTCCATTGGAGAGGTCATGCCTACGGTACCTGACCTTAGCTCATCGATATAAAAAATACCGCAACATATTTTAGAGAACTCGGTGGGGCCATTATGTGATGAGTTTCAATTGGATAAGTTCACCCTGCTCCGACTTATGCTATCTTAAACTTTTTTGAGGTCGGGTCACTTGACCTGTACTGGTGACCTGACCTGAGATGACCTAACCTTAAAATTTTCACAGAAGTTGTAAAAATAATGAGGAAAAGGTATACCAAGTACGGCGGCCTACGCGCCGCCGTTTTTTACTATTTCCGAAAAACCTGAGGGGGCGGGTACCCGCCTCCCCCGTCAATGCGCGTGTTAAGGCTCGTTGTAGGTGCAGCGATGGACAAGAAAGGACTAGAACCCTATGACGGGAGACGGTAAGGATAGGGATCAGCCAGGATAAGGGAGAGTGAAACGGTAACTGGGGGGCCGCGAGCCAGAGGCACTAATCTCGCTGTCGCCTGGTAATTTAAGGAGAAAAAGTGCAGAATGTTGTGGGAATGGCCTTGAACCCCAAAAAAGATGATAAAACGGAAGACAGTAAAAGCGCAAAAGACTTTAAACTCACCCGGCGGCAAAAAAGGAAAGAAGCCAAAATATAACCCGAAGACAGCCCAAAATGGCAAAATGTAAAAGGCCAGAAAACGCCTAAGCCCTAAAAAAGCTAACAAACGGTAAGAGGCAAAAACGTAGAGATAATGAGCGTGGAATGAAGTAAACACAACGCTACGGTCCTTGACCGTCGTCAGGCGAAGGAGTCCTGACTCGTCGCCTGGAGGGTCTTATGCCTCTGCGGCTTTTGGCTCTGCCTCTGGGGTGCCTCGCCTCTGGGGGTTATGGCACCCTACCTGCAGCAGTCTTTCCGAGAACTTTTGATAAGAAGGGCACGACTCAAATCCGGGCTGTATTAGCTGGAGTGACGTGAATGCTGCGACTACACCCCCAGCCCTGCTGCTGAACCTGCTGTCGTCGGTGGTTGCGCAAGCTCGTAACAAACTAATGACGTAAACCTATAAAGGGGCCTAAGATACTATGATTTGGGGAATACGAGGGTATTCCACATAGGCGTCGGAAAAGGGGGGCCAAGGGGGCCTGGCCCCCCATTTTTGGCAAAACATTTACTGATCTCTGTCAAAATGAGAGAAAACCTGGAATATTCTAACCACCCGCTGCGGAAGGCAATGCGGAGCCAAAATTTAACAGTTTTTGGTCTTATCGTGGCCATTTTTTGTCAGCATTAGGTTGAAGTTTGACTAACCCCCTCAATTTTTTCCGTTGGCGATGCTTATGGTATTCCAAGCGGTATCTATAGAAATAGAGCAATTTTTCGGCCAGTTTCCATTTTCCCCATGCATTTCCATTGAAGAGGGCATGATCGGTACGTGACCCTAGGCCATCGCCATGAAAAAAAATCCCAAAAATAAGCTTTGTAGCCTACTCGGTGGACCCATCATGTGGTATAAGTTTGGATTCGATAGATTCGCCTTTTTTTGCTAATGCCACCTAAAACATTTTATGGAGGTGAAGTCTCATGAGCTATACTAGTGACCTGACCAGAGATGACCCAACCTCAATTTTTTGGGGAAAGCTGCGCAATTGATCAAGGACAAGGTGTGCCAAGTATGGCGGCGCTCCTCGCCCCTGTTTTTCGGGTCGCCGGAAGAACAAAACTCGAAGGGGTGTTCAAACACCTCCGACCAGGGTGAGGGTTCATCGTAAGACGGAGAAACAGACAACATATAACAGATTTATTTGAACATGATCCTCATAAGAATGAGGTTTTTGACGTATTACTTCAAGATAGGTCAGTATCCCGATCCAAATTACGATGTCCGCAGCTACTGTTCCTGAACTACATCAATGGTGTCAACGCATGCCTCCTGTCCTTCAAGTGACCTCTCCCGGAGACGGACATCTACGCAGCTGGGGTGGAATTCTTAATACGGACAATGCAAGCAGCATTACACGACGCGCCTCACGAGGTCATGACCGGTCATAACTATGATCAATATTTGATCGGTGTTGGCGATGAGATCTTAACGTGGCTAATGTCCGCCTATTGTGGCGGTGAAAGCCCAGGACCCGTTCGACTCTGAGGCAGCAACACTAGCCCTGTTCCAGCTGTCAGCACAGTTTTGTCAGCACCAATCAGCGGGCCGCGTTGCGCCCACGTCACAGGATTGTAGCCTCTTCCCGGGAACTTGGTTCTAGAGGTTTTACGGGCTGACGGCCTGCTGTTGTGCTGATGAAAAATAGCAAGTGCACGAAGTGGCAGCCTAATATTTCTTAATGGTACAAAGGTTGAAGTTCCCTTTGCTTGGCACAAACAAGAGGCGATTATGGCGCTGATGTTACTTTTCTGGAGGAGAGGTTAGAGGTCCTGTTGACAAAACTGTGCTGACAGCTGGAACAGGGCTTGGCAATGGCAACAATGTTGTGGTCCAGGCAAAACCGACTCGCGGTGGCAGGTATGTCGCAGTCCCCCGGGACAGACTCGCAGTGGCAGTAATGTCGAGGTTCCGCGAGGACAGACTCGCAGTGGCAGTAATGTCGCGGTCCCACCGAGACGGACTCGCGATGGCAGTAATGTCGCGGTCCTACCGGGACGGACTCGTGCTGGCAGTAATGTCGCGGTCCCACTGAGACGGACTCACGGTGGCAGTAATGTCGCGGTCCTGCCGGAACGGACTCGAGGTACCAGTGATGTCGTCGCTCTGTCGGGGTGGCTCACGGACAGAAGTTTTACGCTCTGTGTTTGGCATGAATGTCGATGTCGTGGTCCCACCGAGACAGACGCGCGGTGGCAGTAATGTCGCGGTCCCATCGAGGCGGACTCATACAAAGGCCCACCGAGGCGGACTCACGGTGGCAGTAATGTCGCGGTCCCACACGGACGGACTCGCGGTGGCAGTAATTTCACGGTCCCACCCAGACGGACTCGCGGTAGCAGTGATGTCCCTGTCCCGCAGGGACAGACCCACGGTGGCAGTAATGTTGCGGTCCTGCCGGAACGGACTCGTGCGCAGTAATGTCGCGGCCCACCCAGACGGACTCACGGTGGCAGAAATGTCGCGGTCCGCCGGAACGGACTCGAGGTGGCAGTGATGTCGTCGCCGTCGGGGTGGCTCACGAACAGAAGTTTTACGCTCTGTGTTTGGCATAATTCGATTCGCTCCATCGCGACGGACTCCGGTGACAAAAGTGTCGGTCTCCCGAGGCGGACTCGCGAGGGCAATAGTGTCGCGGTCCCGCACGGACAGACTCGCGGTGGCAGTAATGTCGCAGTCCTGCCGGAATGGACTCCGGTGGCAGTAGTGTCGCAGTCCTGCCGGAATGGACTCGCGGTGGCAGTAATGTCGCGGTCCTGCCGGAACGGACTCGCGGTGGCAATGATGTCGCGGTCCTGCCGGAACGGACTCGCGGTAGCAGTGATGTCGCGGTCCCATCGAGACGGACTCGCGGTGGCAGTAATGTCGCAGTCCTGCCGGAATGGACTCGTGCTGGCAGTAATGTCGCGGTCCCACTGAGACGGACTCGCGGTGGCAGTGATGTCGTCGCGCCGTCGGGGTGGCTCACGAACAGAGGTTTTACGCTCTGTGTTTAGGAGCCATGCATGAATGTCGACTTTGGTCACATTGTTTCTTGGTTGTCTTGCCGAATCCAGCAATATTAGATTATTTGAAATCTGAATTAACACGCGCCCCGCTGGGGGCGAAATTCGCCCCCTTCTGGTTTTCCCAAGATTGCTAAAAAACGAAAAGACCCAGAACAACAAAATTTACAGTACCTTATTCCTAATCTATTTTACACATTTGACCAAATTTTTTAGCTAAGGTCATGTCAGGCCAAGGAGCTATTCAAGGTCAAGTGACGCGACCTCAAAACCTAAAATCACGAGTTTGAAGCGGCGCCCAGGGAACATCAGCAAACCGATCAGTTGGAAACTTCCACAATATGATAGGATCATTCGAATCTACAAATCTGTTTATCTCGGAATTTTGATATTGTTGACCTAAGGTGGGGTCAATTTTTTGGTCACCCCATTATAAGTCTGTGATGAAAGATAGAATGGGCTCGTTTTCAGTAAATGCTGGATAGATAAAGCTGAAAATCCTCAAACCGTCTATTCTTACCACGATCTTCACCATTAAGGTGAGTATTTGAGCATCTGACTTCTCAAAGGTCATATTAGGTCACGGGAGCATAGAGTGATTGTTTTGCCAATAACTTCTCACTGAATTGAATAACTTTCTTGTGCTTATTTTCTCACGGGGAGTCGATTGATATACAACATTAGTATACTAGGTTACTCTGTGACCCTGACCTAGCTCCAGGTCAGGTCATTTTGACTATTTGACCTAGCAGGGTCATATTATACATCATTCTATTTGCCGCAATAAGGGGAATCCAATGATGCACAGATATTTGCTCTAGCTCCCCTGAGAGCAGATCTAGAGAGAGAAACGTACACTGTTCTGTTGTAAGCCTATGGAACCTTCTTTGACCTATGCTGACCTCAATATTGACCTGACATTAAAATTTTTCGTATACAATCTCTTCGTCTTGTCAAGAGCTTTCGAACACCGCCCGTAATTTTTCTTTAGCTTTCGTGGGGAACGAGATACGGAAGGGGACGAAAAACGCCCCCAGCGGGGCGCGTGATGCCAGGGACCCCAGCTGGGCGCGTGTTAACATTTACAAGGGTTGGGTTCATTCCCTCAATAATCCAGAACACACAGATTGAATCACCCAGGAACAAACGTCAACCCAGAGGCCTGATTAAAAGCTGTCGCAATAGGGGAGTTTTGGCAATTAGACAGCAGAGAACCAATCGGGCTTAATGTTGCGGAAAGGATGGAACACCTTACTCATCCTATGGTCTTTTCAGAACTAGGTAGCAGGGCACCTACCGGGCCGCATGTTGCGGAAATGCTGCGACAAGATGCCAGCGGTCTCGAACTTGAGGATCAGCTGCATGATGTCGGGCTGGTCGGGAAGAGAGACTGGGGAGAAGTAGCGCTCCTGGACCGGAGCACCCTCCGGCTCGATCCGTACCTGGCCACCAGGGCGGTCCGTCACCCCCATAATGCCAATACCATCACTGCACGTTCACTAAATGTCATATGAGTTAAGGTAGGACGCTATTCCAGCAGCTTCGAACCATGTATTCAGAAATCTTAGAATTTTATACCATCCACCGCAAACAACAGCATCTTTCAAAACAACAGCCAAAATACACGTCCATCTGTACGAAGAGGTAGCACGGAATGATAAAAAGGGTGGGGACCGAAAACCGCCACCTTGAAAATCTGTTAAATCCTCATGTCAGAGGAATTTGGGTTGAAGCAGATTGGCAAACGCGTAAGTAAAGGCCAAATTATGTTTGAATCGTTCACTTAATGTATTAATTATTTAAGGCTAATTAATTGCTTAGTTCGGACCAACAGTGATGAAATAGTGAAAGTTAGGATATAATTGTCAGAATTCCGTGAGAATTGCTGGATTAATTTATTAATTAGGGCTAATCCATGGATTAACTAAGGTCAACTAGTGATTAAATGGTTACGGTAATCTAGCAATTACAACGTAATTGGGCCTTCACTTGGGCATTTATCAACATATTAGTGGACATTAGGGTGGGTCATACTCATGAGAAAATCAAAATTACCGTATTTTAACTGCGCATTACGATTTTATTATGCAAAATGGAATTCTAAAAAAAGATTATTTAAATACATTTTGGTCGGAAATTACTTAAAAGGTGGCAAAAACACCCTTTTGTGTTTTTGGCGTTATGGGTAGCGAAGTACCTATTAAGATAGTTCCTACTCGTATAGACTGTGAGCATTTGAGCGATCACGTGCTATCGTATTCCGTCATGCAGGCCACTAATTCAGGTTGCACCTGCCGGAGGCGGATCTAAGCGAAGTGTTTGGGGAGGGGTAATCCGAAAAATGAAGCGCAACCATTATTTTTCTGCAAAATCAGTCCAAATCAGCTAAAACTGGGTAATATTTGAACGCTTTGGGGGCCAAGATTCGATCCCTTTCCCCTGGATCCGCCCTTGGCACTCACAGTCAATAGAATTTTAACATTAGTGGAAATGGATAAAAGGCGAAGAAATAAATAAATATACTGATCAGTGTGCGTTGAGGTCAGGGCTGGAGAGCTCTCCTCGACCCAGGGGGTCCTGGATGGGTTACCTCTAGCATGGCGATACAAGCCCTATACAAAGCCTATTGGAGAACCAAAATTTAGGGGCCTAATCCCCCCGCCCCCACCCAGCTCAACCCATGTTTGAGGCTACTGAAGTGAAGACCGTCCGCAATTATAATCTTGCGATGTCCGATAGTCGTTTCTTAAAAATAAACAAGGAGAGACTGTTTAACCACAGTGCTACAAGTATTCAAAGCCGGAACTTCGGAACGTTTCTGTGTATATACATATATATAGACACCCTAGCGTTACGAAGCTCAGGGTTCGAATACTTGTAGCAGTGGTTAAGCAATTTTTCCTTGTTTGTTTTTAAGAACATCGCAATATTATAATTACGGCCGGTCGTCACTCCAGTAGCCTCAACCATGGGTTGAGAGAGGTGGGGGGGGCAGGGGTCGGGGCTCCCTTAATTTTGGGTCTCAAATAGGCTTTTTATACGGCTTGTATTGCCGTGCTAGCGGTAACTTATCTAGCGTAACTTAGGAGAGCTCTCCAGCCCTGACTTCAATGCCAGACTGTTAAATATATCTATTTTTCGCCGCCTTTTATCCACTTCCACTAGTGT
Source organism: Lepas anatifera (assembly GCA_034440635.1). NCBI lineage: Eukaryota > Metazoa > Arthropoda > Thecostraca > Lepadidae > Lepas > Lepas anatifera. Next base: position 1,491,684 of record JAOTON010001346.1, on the reverse strand, counting down.
TTAGATTATATTGACTGCTCGTGCCAGGGGCGGATCCAGGAGAAAGGGATCGGGTCTTAGCCCCCAAAGCGGTCAAATATTACCCAGTTTTAGCTGATTTGGGCTGATTGTCGTAAAAAAACGATGTTTTCACTACATGTTTCGGATTCCCTCTCCCCAAAGGCTTCGCTTAGATCCGCCTCTGGCACGTGCAACCTGAACTCGTGGCCTGCATGACGGAGCACGATAGCTCGTGATTGCTCGAATGCTCACACTGTCTGAGAGTCGGAATTATCCTGATACTTCTCTACCCACAACGTCAAAAACGCAGAAGTGTGTTTTTGCAACCTTTTAAGTAATTTGTGACCAAAATGTGTTTACAGAAAGTTTCTTAGAATTGAATTTTACATAATAAATCGTAGTGCACAGTTAAAATACGGCAATTTTAATTTTCTCATGAGTATGAACAACCCTAGTGGCTCACCTTCACGTATTGTCCGGGCAGACATCCGAGGTGTTTGTTGGGCTCCGGAAATGTGAAGTCAAACTGCTCCATGTTGTCTCCGATCGGAGAGCGCTTGGTCAGCGTCAGCGAGGTGTACTTGTCTGGGCGCAAGCCGGCAGAGCACACTTTGCCGTCCAGCGTCAGCTTCTGAAGAAGCAGATGCACCGTCAGACAGCCGAGGTATTGCACCGTCGCGTAAGGGAGAGCCGGGTACATTAGATTCTTCTGTGAAAAATGTAAGACTGTCTGTGTCAAATCAGACGGTCGAATTGATGACCGTCGCCAGTGAACGCTGCACATATGACAGGAAATAGTGAATCTGTTAATGCTCTATCTGATGACTCAAGGCCCGTTCACAGCTTTACCGCATACCGAAAATCGTTATTCAAATACATTGGGCTATTCAAATACACGGTGAAATAATCGCGGGACCTGCAACCGATTTTCCGCTGAGGATGCCGGCTCTCATCATCAGTGTCATATTTGCTCACTTGCCACGCCAATTGTACTCTCGGTTCGCCCCTCCATTCCCAGACTTGCAAAGCACTAGTGCGAAAAAATGAACGACAGGTAGCGCCACGGATTTTTCATATCGATGAGCTAGGGTCAGGTACGGATCATGACCTCTCCATTCGAAATGCATGGAGAAAACAGGAAATTGGGCTATATTTGTGTAGATATAGCTGTAAATACTTTCATATTCTCCAAATCTAAGTATACTGGGTGCCTTTCTAGATTCATGTTGCTAGTGTTGACCTGTGACCCTTGAAAGGTCATCTGTCGCTATTGAAGCAGGTTTCAGACTTGGGTCAATAACTTTGCAGGAAATGATGATTAAAGTTTTATTTTGAAAAGGGAAGATGTTTATTATTTGCGCCCCCTTAACCTTCGCCCGGGTGGGGTCTTTTTAGACCCCCGTCGGGTTTTTCCTAAGTGACCAAAAAACGGCGGCGCGCAGCGCCGCCAAACTTAGTCTGGCTGTTCCTTCATCATTTTTACATCTTTCCTGAAAATTTTAGCTCAAGGTCATATCAGGTCAGGCCACCAGGCCCGGTGAAGTGACCTCACCTCAAAAAATGCTTAGGACCGCATAACTAAAAGAAGGGTTAATCGATCAAGTTGGAACTCATACCACATATTGGGCCCACCAGGAGCTACAAAATTTGTTCCGGGATTTTTGATATTGGTGACCTAAGGTCATGTGCAGAGCATGACCTCCCCATTGTAAATACATGGGGAAAATCACGAAATGAGCTTTTCTCAATAAGCATGGATGGAATCAACTTCAAACATCGGTTACGACTTGCTCTTAGCCCATTTCTGAAGTGGGTGCCAAACATTTTGACTTGTGACCTTTAAAAGGTCACCTTAGGTCAAATAAGCATTTTTAGTGTTTTACTCCATAAATTTTGAATAAACTAAGATCGAACTTTTATTTTGTCACCAAAGTGTTTGTATAGTCACTGCAAGTAAAATGATATACATAATGACTATACCAGGTCAAGATGGGTCAGACCGTTGACCTGGGTCAGGTCAAATTCTTAAATTTGACCTGGCATAGCAATGTTATATATCATTCGATTTGTATTGACAAGAGAGGATTGCAATGGTGCATCAACTATGGCTGTATCTTGTTTGGTGTGGAAGTTATTAGCGAAAAAGGAAAAGCCCTTATGCATGGGTGGCTATGGACATTCCCAAGAATATGCCCAATATTCAGTGACATGTAGCTCCCTAGGCTTTGACCTGACACGAAAATGAATGCCACTTTAATGAAAGAGAAAGTGAAGTGCTTTGAATTGGTGTTAAAAAATGTTTCTAGCTATCATAGTTTCTGATATGTATCAGGTTTTCTTAGTACACCTCATATTAGCCATTTTGACCTATTTTGACCTCTGGTGACCTAGATAATAACCTGAGAAGAAAAATGATCGAATTATTTTCGATATCATTTTTGAAGAGCTTTCGATTGCCGTTTTGCCCTTTTTCTAGCTCTCTTAGTTTTTGAGATCATGGGAAGTCTTTTTTAGCCCCCCACCAGGGCAAAGGTGGCTCGTACCCGCCACCGGGGCAAGGGCTAAGGAAAATGGTCTGCAAAAATTCTGCAGTTGACTTTGGGGCTACTTTTAGGCTAAACAATATTTTGTGATTAATTTGCTTTTATTTTGCACAACCATAACGTATTAGGTTGATCAAAAATTTGAGTGTTTTACGTTTTTTGAGAAACCTTGCAAAGGGCGCAATTATGAATAGGGTATCTAAAATGCGCCCACCAAGGTTCATAAATGCAGCCCGGGTTCATTATGCTCCAGGATAGGACTGTGATTGTTTAATTTCATTAGAAGCCTTTGGAGATGTCAGTATTTTAGAGGAGTCGGCGTAAGCATACTAGTGGACGATGGACGATAGCATGGTTCAGAAATCCCAGTGATATGCAAAGAGTAGTGGAAGGGGTCCAAGAGGAAACACGAGAAGCAATTTGTATATGTCGATGGCTTGTTCCGCTCTGCGTTCGTATTGCTCCCAAATTAATACATTGCCAGAAACATATCATTCACGACTGAGACTGTATTTTTGCTGAGAGTCACAACAAAGAGCCAACGATCGAACAGCACTGTTTCCAGTGAGCAACCAGGGGCTGACGCAGACCCGAGTTTTGGGTGGGCCAAACCAAAGTCTGCCTCTCCTCCGGGTTAGCGAATATTTTTTTGCTCTAGAGACCTAGTGTAAACACCTTTTTTCAGTGCTTGACAGACCTAGTATAAGCTACCTCTCCAAGTACATGATCGCTCTCCGACAGGGGGGGGTGGGAGCGAATATTTTTGCTCTACAGGCCTATTGTAAACACTTTTTTTAAATTCCGGCGTTTGGGGGGCCACAAGATAGTTTGGCCCCCCTCCAGCACTTTGGGGGGCCATGGCCGGAATGCCTCCCCTCCCTGCGTCTGCCAATGTGAGCAACGACCTAATTCACAACAAAAATCACACGTAAGCCCATTGGATCTGCCGGAGCAAAGCTCGTAAAACCAAGGCTCACACTCCTCACTCTCAGTCAGAATTCAGATTTTCCGCTTACCCTGGAGGTTCTACCTTTCACCCCATCATTTTCTCATCATCCCTAAAAAAATTACCCGGGCCACAATAGGTCACCATATAAGGTCACCTCAATTCAAATTGAGCTCTACCATAGCTACATTTCTAAGTTGATCGATTTGAAACTTCCCACACTTTATGGCCATTCCAGGGTCTACAAACTTTTTATCGGGGATTTTTCGATTTGGTGCCCTGAGGTCAGTTCAAGAAGTCACCTCCCCACAGAAAAAGCATGGGGAAGTCTGTCTTATGATCTAAAAGTCACAAAAAATTATTGCAAATGCTCAGATTTCTGAGAAACGCACTCTTGGCCACCCTTTCACGGATTCAGGGAGAAATATTTATCCTTCGACTTATGAGGTCATCATAGGTTACCCATGGTCAAAGACAGTATGTTGACCGTAACTTTTGATCTTACCAAGCTAGAGCCCTGAATTGAACGTCATTGTGTATGTTACGTCAGATGTTTTCATTTGATGTATGGCAAGATCACTTTGTGACCTTCCGTGATCTCAAGTCATGTTACGTAAGAGGTATCCTCGTAGGTCAAACCACTGGCAGAAGGTCATTATGGTCCACATAGCGGAGAAAGCCCCGGTTTTTTTCCTATAAAATCTATTTAACGGACCTCAATAGCTCATCAAGTCAAACTGTGATGATTAAAATGGTGCGTTCCAAAATGCGCCCCTGGCGCAATATGGTGGGGCGCATTTTAAGATCAGCAGGGTCCAGGTAAAACAAAATTATCGTGCAGATATGTGCAATGAAAATGGTTTCGTTAATAAATAAAATAAAAGAATGTAGATCTCGAAAATATTCACCTGTACACAATATCTGTCATAGTACATTTCAATGCATGTTTTGAAAACCAGTGTCATGGTTAAAAAGTACACGTAAAACAGAAAAAACATGTCTAGCATAGATGCATGGTGCTTACCAGTTGCTTTGGTCACCGGAAAAGAGGGGAAATAGTTGTGGAAAAAATAACAATCGAACAATAGAGCTGACAATCTTTTAGTATTTTCAAAACACCCTCTGGGCGCATTTTGGAACCGGGCGCATTATGACCCTTTTCCCCTACCATTACGTTTGGATTGCTATTTCGAGTCGATTGATATGCATATTGACTATGCTATGTTGAAAAACGACCTTTATCTGACTTTAGGTCAGGTTATTTTAAATTTTCTACCTAGTGTAGGATGCATCATTCGATTTGCCGTAACAAGAGGAAGTGAATGGTGCCTAACCAACTATTCTAACTCCACTCCATCACGTGCTAGAGCCCAGAAGCTCTTCTCTGCCCTGCCACCTTCTTTAACCTGTCATGACCTTAAAATTGACCTGAGCCAAAAAGTGACTGATGTAGTTTCTTCATGAATTTGTAAAAGTTGTCCAATAGCGGATTGTTTTTTCGCTATGCCGCATAGGAGCCCAGTTCGAGGGAGTGATCGAACACCCCCACCAGGGCGAAGGTGGCTGGGAGGCCCGCCGGGGCGGGTTTAAGTGAAAAGGCCATTGTGGCTAGCAGGGACCTTTTTGACCCAACAGCGTCCGCCTATCAGGGTCGTCTGAAACTACAATAGCATTTAAACTATTAGTACCAAGTGTGTTCTGGAGGCCTTTCTGTCGTCACCAGAACCCTCTCTGGTCAGCTGGGCCCCCTACAGAGGCGTATCCAAAAAGAGGCTGTTGGTGCAGCGGTCCCATGAATGCCACCCCGAGTGCGCACTGCCCAGCCCCACTATTCTCTGTGGCCCGCCGTGAAATCTCATGTCAGACAGTTCCATTTCATGTTTGTAAGGCCCCTATAACCCATTTGACCTACATACTCAGGGTCCATTGTAACCCACAGATTCCTTGACAACCAGCAGAACCAGCTGGGCCTTCCTTTTAAAGGGGACCCAGGTCAAATCGTCATACAGAGCCCTGATGGTCATACCGGCTCTGCTAGTTACAGTGGGCCTTGCTAGCTATGATGGCTTAAGCAGTTAAAGAGGGCTCACCTGACCAGAAAGAACCGTTCTGTCGACAGAGGGTCCTGAGGACCACCACAGTGGTTCAGAGAATCCTCTATTAAGAGGGTTCCAATGGTCAAAAGGAGCATTGCTTGTCACAGAATGGGGTGCTTTAAGTAGCTTAAGAGGGCCTTGTCTGACATGTAGTTCCATGACGAGCCACCGAGAATGGTGCGGTAGAGTTAGCGCGCTTTCGAGGCAGCACTCCGGGCTCTCAGGAGGGCCACCAAACCAGCCGCCTCTCCTTGGCTACGCCTCTGTAGAGGACCCAACTGGCCAGAGCGGGCCCTGCTGGGGATAGAAAACTCTGCAGAGAACACTCGGCTATACTAGTTCAGAGGCTTGTCTAGTTTAAGAGGGCCCTGACGGTCGGAATGGCCCTGTAGGCTAAACCGGTCCCAACTAGGCACTATGGCCTCCTCACTTAAAGAGGACCGAGCTGGTCAGACAGGGCCCCGACGGCCACAGCTGGCCGCGCGACTCGCAGTGGGCCGGCGACCCCCCCAAGAACCCTGCTGGTCAAAGTGGTTTTATCGGTCAAAGAGGGCCCAGCTGACCAGAGAGAGCCCTGCTGTCGACAGAGGGCATTGAAGGGTGTAAGCATCATGCCCTCACCTATCTTTCCCTCTACCCCTTCCAGTTTATTTCCATACACAGCATCTATAATCGCATAGCAATATTTCAGCCAACCCTCGTCTCACCTGATTGGTAAGCGGAGTGCACTGTGATAAAAATCGCACCTGATCTATATAAGCGGAGTGCACGATGGCAATTGCACATACAACCTGAAGACCCAATCGACTAACCTGGTCGGGTGCGGTCAAGACTAACCTGGTCGGCATACGCTGGCGGTGCGGTGCTGAACGGGTTCTCGAAGTCCTCATCTTCGCTGATCTGTTTGGCTTTTTTGTCGTCGATACGGCCGTTTTTGACCTCCTCAAGCAAACTGTGAGCTAGCTCTTCCTTTTCCTTAGGAGACATTTTCTTTATCTCGTGATGTACCGCCCGAGAATTGACGTGCTGCTCCCTGCGGGAACGTCAACCGGTTTGCAGAGTGGTGGTTCGGTGAAACATGCAACGAATTACGTGTTTGAAAGTATTACAGTCTCCCCAGTCTTCGATCTCGGAATGTGCCAGTATAGCTTGGTTTGTGATATCGAAACGACCGCACCTGTAAAATCACACCATGCCTTTGGATTCGACATTCAAAATATTAAATGAATGAATGAATGAAAACATGTTCAGCAATCTATTACAGCAATCAAATGAGGCATCTATTCGTCTGCCATTCATATCTAACAAACGCCGAAGAACATCGCGATTTTTACCAAATATGGGTCACAGAGCTGGTTAACATGTTCTGATAGGCTAATCATGGTTTAAGTGTGCTTCTCGTTTTCGGAATGGCATTCGTCCATCCTACCACGGTCGAATCCAGACCGACGATTTGGGTGGGGGGGGGGTTGGCAATCGCCCGTTCTGCCCCCTCCCCTAGATCCGCTAGTGCAACCTACCATTCCTCTTACTTTTCCTGCATTTCTCCAGGACGCCATAGCATCTCACCAGTGATCCATGCTTTCATAGCCCAGAAGAACCACCTTGCCGACGCATTGCCGCAGGACTTCGTTGCTAGGTCCCATCACCCAACCAGCCTTGCCATCCCTGATCAGGCGCTCCAGACCTGAAGCACAGACACGGCAGACGGTAACGCTCCAGACCTGAAGCACAGACACGGCAGACGGTAACGCTCCAGACCTAAAGCACAGACACAGCAGACGGTAACGCTCCAGACCTGAAGCACAGACACAGCAGACGGTAACGCTCCAGACCTGAAACACATAATCGGCAGACGGTAACGCTCCAGACCTGAAGCACAGACACAGCTGACGGTAACGCTCCAGACCTGAAGTACAGACACGACAGACGGTATCGCTCCAGACCTGAAGTACAGACACAGTAGACGGTAACGCTCCAGACCTGAAGTACAGACACAGTAGACGGTAACGCTCCAGACCTGAAACACATAATCGGCAGACGGTAACGCTCCAGACCTGAAGCATAGACACAGCAGACGGTAACGCTCCAGACCTGAAGTACAGACACAGCAGACGCTCAAGCTCCAGACCTGAAGTACAGACACGGCAGACGGTAACGCTCCAGACCTGAAGCACAGACACGGCAGACGGTAACGCTCCAGACCTGAAGCACAATCTGACAGCTGAAGTCACCTTCAAGGCCCTCTGTCGACAGTAAGGACCTCTCTGGTCAGCTGGGCCCTCTTGGACCGATAAAACCACTTTGACCAGCAGGGTTCTTTGCGCCGTAGGGCTCACTGCGAGTCGCAGGGTCAGCTATAGCCGTCGGGATCTTGCCTGACCAGCTGAATCCTCTCTAAGTGAGGGAACCATCATCGCTAGTAGGGACCGTTTTAGCCCACAGGGCCCACTCTGACAGTCAGGGCCCTCTTAGAGGGAGTGCCCCACTTGTATAATGCGTTTTGAACTGAATTAGCAGTTTTGTAGAGCGTGTGGAGAAACAACTATTGGCATATCTAATTTCACCCAAAGCTCTTGATATAACATTTTCACCAGCTTTAAAGTTCAAAGTAAAGAGGCTTATTGCCTTATTTCAAACCCTGAAGACATACCTTCCATATGGTTGCAGTAATCTGATTGGTCGTACGCCTCAAGCCCCACTCACTGAAAATACCCTGCTAGCGTGGGAACCAGCACACAACTGCCTGTCGACCGAAAACCTCGGGCGAGTTAACGTCTATTGCAGGGTGCGATTCGGCCGAAATATGCCCAATGGCCGCAACATACATTACATTCTCCCTTCTCCGTACTTTCCAAAATATATATCCACTGTTTTTTTCGAAATTCATTTCTGAAATTGTTTCTTTACATCAGATATATGCATTATCTTTCAACCACTGAAAAAGCACGGCCACCGTAACGACATCTGTCGTTCAGTTTTTGCACCAATATTTCTTATACTGCACGCGATTTTTGCCATATGGAAACGCTGTGAATGGGCTTTTACGACGAGTCTAGGATCAAGATTTGGAATTTCACTGACTATTAAAACTGTTATTTTTGATGACGTAACTTATTGTCAGAAAAGAGTAGATATTTCTGTTTTTAGCTATGCAAGAAGGGAAAAATGTTTTTCCTGATTTTCAGGTCTCTCTTGATTTGAAATTGTTCATTTTAGAATTTCGACAAAGTGATCCGTTCTCTTTAATCTAGAGAAACCTCTGAACCAGTATAGCCGGCTGTTCTCCGCAGGGCTCTATATCACCAGTAGGGTCCGCTCTGGTCAACTGGAGCCTCTACATAGGCGTAACCAAGGAAAGGTGGCTGGTGCGGTGGCCCCTCTGAGAGCCCAGAGGGCCCCTCGGTGGCGCGCTGCTCCTACCACACCATGCTCTGTGGCCCGTCGTGGAACTTCATGTCACACAGGGCCCTGTCAAACTCTCTACAGCACCCCAGTCAAGCAAGACCCTTTTGACAATTGAAACCCTCTAAAAAAGACGGTTATCTGAACCTCTTTGGTGGTTCCCAGGACCATCTGTCGACAAATGGCCCTGTCTGGTCAGGTGAGGCCTCTTTAACACGTGCACTGGGGGGATGGCTCCGAGGCCTCCACATATTACCCCGAGGTGGCCGGAGAACCGCTTGTAACCGAAAAACGATACTCGGCCACATTTTAGAGAATTCAACGGTACGTTGATTGGTGAAAGAGCTTTGGAAATCAGTCGGGAATTGTTTTACTTCCAGGCTTTCAAAGTCACGCCTGCATTTTTGCGATCCCCATAATCACGCGGTCGGACCAGTTCGCTTGCATTGGAGACCGAGTGTTTACGTCATAACGCCCTATAAGCGGGATGGGATGTCAAGATCACCTCACATGGAGGTCAAGGTAAGGTAACAGGTTAATGTCATACCGGCCTTTTCAAGGTCATTGACCCGAGTGCTTCCGAACAGATGGTGTTACCTAGTCTGACAGAATATGACGAGTCTTACTATGACATGACATCATATAAGGTAACTTAGTGTAAAGGCCAAGGCTAAACTTCAACGTCAGAGGTCATTGAGAATATCAATCCTCATTTCCCCCAGCAGTTGCTTTAGTGTTAGTTACAGTCTACATTATAGGTAGTATACCATATTGTGATGTCGACCTTGAATGACCTTGAGCCCAAAATTTTAGCAAATTTTTTAATCTAAATTTTCTCCAAGTTGTCCCAGTTCAATTTCGGAGTCGGAGACTCACTAAGTCATCAAGGGACTTGTGACGGAGACCCTGTCCCCACCACTTGAACGGAGAACTCTCAAAATGAAGGGTTAATTTAGTAGCCAAAGTTTAACGTCCCACAAAGTACGGTGATGGCTGCCCCGCTCAGTTCATCCCTTTATGACCCTAGTCCGTCTTTAGTATATTCCCGTATTGTCCCGCATAATTATAGCATTTCCCAATAGGTTCTTCGTGCAGCCAATAATTTTTTTACATGTATTTCCACTTTTACATGCATATCATCTCACCGCGCTCACACCACAGTAGCCCGGCGCCAGCAGGAAACAGGCGGCGGCTCGTCACGCCCTCCCGGTCCATCAAATGCTATGACTGAGGACCGTCCCAACCGGCCGCGGACGTTACCAAATGCTCCAACAGCAGACTCATCACCAACGCCGCCCCGCGGTACAGCAAGAACTCAAGTTATAGATGACGCCCCACAACCGGCTCGGCACGACGACTCGTTCTTGAAGTTCCACTGCGGGCCACAGAGACTAGTGCGGCTGGGCAGTGTGTCCTCGAGAGTGCCTACTGGGGACCGCCGCTCCAACAGCCTCTCTTTGGCTATGCCTCTGTAAGGGGGCCTAGCTGACACTCCGAGACCTCCAAGACTCCCACCATCCACGACTCGAGTCACCATGAGCAAAAGGCATTCTGGGCAGCAAAGCCCATTGCGGCTCGTAGGGCCAGCTATAGCCAACAGGGTGCTGTCTGAACAGCCGAGCCCCCTTGAAGTTAGAAGGCGATTGTGGCAAGCAGGGGCGTATTTAGGCTGCAGCACTCTGACTATCAAGGCTCTCGGTCATAGGCGAGCCTTTGAACAAGAAGAACCGACTGTTCTCATTAGGGCTCTAAATCGCCAGCAGGGCCCTCTCTAGTCGGCTGGGCCCTGTATAGGCGATACTGAGCGCCCGTTCAGCCCTCTAAGTCCGCCACAGACCTGTAGCTTGTAGGGTATGGTGTCCTGAAAAAAATCACTTTTTAGAATTTCCCAAATATGAGCGAGGGAATTATGTAGCTATATAAGGCCAACCTAAATCCAAAATTTCAGATTCTTATCTTCATTTTTGAAGAATCGCCACTACTTTTAATATTTTGCTTTAACACGCGCATTGACGGGGGACGGGTACCCCCCTACTTGTTGTCACAGATAGCCGAAAAACAGCGCGCGCAGCGCCGCCGCACTTGACGAACCTTTTACCTGATTGATTTTACAAGTTGTGGCAAAACTTTGGGTCAAGGTCATTTCAGGTCAGTTAAGGTCACTGGCGCAGGTCAAGCGAAATGACCTCCAAAAAAGTTTAAGATTTAGAAAAATATTAAGAATTATTATTCATTTGGTTAATAATTAGGTTAATAATTATGTAAAAATACATTAATTATTATATAATTAATTAAGTTAATAATTATATCAATTATCATCTTTTATTTTTGAGAACAATTGAAGATAAGTAAGGAAATATTTAACTTATTCTATCAATCTGAAACTCATATCACACATTGAGCCCACCAGACTCTACAAAACATTTTTCGGGATTTTTTATATCCTGAGACCATGAGCTAATGTCAGGTACGGGCTGTGACCCCTCCATTTTAAATACATGGGAAAATGGTTTAAGCTCCATAAATTCTTCGAAAATGGAGATATGGCGTTTATTTTGACGTCATTGTTTTTGTCTCGTCTCTGCGGTTTAAATAATATTCATGTTGACTAAACTGGACCTTGAACTGACCTCAGGTCAGGTCAAACCCTATATTTGACCTAGCAAAGTCCTATTACGTATTATTCAACGTGGTTTCAGTGAATCGGTTTTCAACCGATTCACGGCGCCTCTTGATCAAAACTGGGGGCTCCTGAGAATCTCTCGGGGCTCCTGAGATTAGTTATCGGCAGTACCTCTGAGACTAATTATTGGGCCCCCAGATTTGCTCTGGAGGGGGCTGAGACTGACTATCGTGGCCATCCAGATTAGCTATTGGGGTCCCCTGAGGCTGTCTTTGGGGTGGGGAGGGGGCTGGGAATGACTTCCGACAGCCCTCTGACTTACTCTAGGGCGCCCCTGAGACAAACACCGGGGGGGTGGAATCACCTCTGAGACTGAGTCTTTGGCGTTCCTGAGACTGACTCTCGGAGGCTCCAGATTAGCTCTCGCGGGCCTAAGGCTAACTCCGGGCCCGAGAGACCAAAAATCGGGAGCACCTCTGGAAATTACTCTAGAACCCCGAGATTAACTCTCGGATGTCTCTGAGACTGACAACCGGGAGCCCTCTGAGACTAACTTTTGGGTGCTCCCTAAGATTGACTCTTGGGTCGCTTATACCAAAACTCGGGGGGCACAGCTTGAGGCTAAATCTCGAGGGCTCCCAAAATTACCCCTCTGGGACCCCCTGAAACCAGCACTCTGCGGATCAAATTAGACTAACTCTCGGACCCCCGGATTAACTCTCGGGGCCACCTGAAGTTAAATATTGACTCCTGAAAGAGAAACCCGTGAGACTATGAGGGCCCCCTGAGACCGACTCTTGGGGTGCTCTGAGACTCACTCTTGTGGTTTTCTGAGACAGACTCTCAGGAGGACCCCGAGACCGAATCTCGGGGTCCCCTAAGACAGACTCTTGGGGTCCCCTTGACCGACTCTTGGGGTTCTCTGAGACTGACTCTCAGGGGCCCCCTGAAATAGACTGTTGCAGGGCCCTGAGAACCACTATCTGGGGGCTGAGACTAGCTCGGCCCCCTCCCCTGAGACACACTCCCGGGGCCCCTGATACCGACTTTTGGGGCCCCTGATACCAACCCTCAGGGGCCCCCGAAATCTACTTTCGGGGGCCTTGAGACCGACTCTCAGGGCGGGGGCCGTGAGGCCGACTCGGGACGCCCTGAGAACGAATCTTCAGGGGCCCCCGAGACTGACTCTGGGGGCTCCGTGATCAGAGAATCCTTTGCAGTGGTTCAGATTGGCCCAAGGGGTGGAGGTCTGCGGACGCCTAGGGCCCCCTTGGCTACACCACTGCATCCACACTTCGGGGGCCCTCCGAAATCACCATTTGGAGGCCCCTAAAATAATTGCTCCCCCTAGACCAATACTCCGGAGCCCCTTGATACTGATGCCCGGGGGTCCTAAGGCCAAGCGCGGGGTCCCACTTAGATCAGGCTCAGGGTCACCCTTAGACCCATGCTCGCGCTTTTCTCAGGAGTAACTTGACACCGATGTTCCGGGGCCCTCAAGATCAATATTTCGAGCCCCCCCGAGACTAATACTTGGTACTCTGGAGCCCCTCGATGCCGATGCTCAGGGGTCCTGAACCCAGGCCTGGGGCCCCTGGAACCAAACTCTGGGTCTCATGAAGCCAATGCTCGTGCCTCACTCATGAGTCCCTCGATATCAATAGTCGAGGCCACCCCGAGGGGGTCCTGAACCCCTGAGACCAAGCTCGAGGCCCCTGAGACCAAGCTCGAGGGGACCCTGAGACCAAGCTCGGATGCTCCCTGAGACCAAGCTCGAGGGCCCCCTGACACCAAGCTCGGGGGTTCCTTGAGACCAAGCTCGAGACCCCGTGAGACCAAGATCGAAATGCCCATGAGACCAAACATCGAAAGGCCCATGAGGCCAAGCTTGCCCCCCTGAGACCAAGCTCGGCTGTCCCCTGAGACCAAGCTCGGGGGCCCCTGAGACCAAGCTTACGGGCCCCCGAAATCAATATTCGGTATTCCAGAGCCCTCGATACCGATGATCGGGGCCCCCTGAGACCAAGCTCGGAAGGCCCGTGAGACCAAGCTCGGGGCCCCTGAGTCCAAGTTCAGGGATCCCCTGAGACCACGCTCGGGGGCCCTGAGACCAAGCCTGGGGCACCCTGAGACCAAAATCGAAAGGCCCGTGAGACCAAGATCTAAAGGTCCGTGAGTCCTAACTCAGGGGCCCCCGAGATCAATGTTTGGTACTCTGGAGCCCTCGATACCGATGATCAGGGCCCCTGAGACCAAGCTCGGGGGTCCCCTGAGACCAAGCTCGGGCGTTCCCTGAGACCAAGCTCGAGGGCCCCTAACACCGAGCTCGGGGCCCCTGAGACAAAGCTCGGGGGCGCTGAGACCAAGCTCGGTGGCTCCCTGAGACCAAGATCAGGGCCCCCGAGACCAATGATCGTGTTTTCCAGTGCATACGGTCAGCCTTATGCATCAGATGCCCTCGGATGCCCCCCTGAGACCAAGCTCGAGGACCCCTGACACTAAGCTCGGGGAGAGGGGACCTGAGACCAAGCTTGGGGACATCCCTGAGACCAAGCCCGGGGTCCCCTGAGACCAAGCTCGGGGCCCTGAGACCAAGCTCGGGGGTTATCTGAGACTAAGCTTGAGGGCTCCCTGACACCAAGCTCGGGGGCCCCTGAGACCAAGCTCGGGGGCCCTGAGACCAAACTCGAAGGGCCCCCTGAGACCAAGCTCGGGAGCTCCCTGAGACCAAGCTCGGGGGCCCCTGAGACAAAAATCGAAAGGCCCGTGAGACCAATATCGAAAGGCCCGTGATACCGAGCTCGGGGAGGAGGGGCCCTGAGACCAAGCTCGGGGGCCCTGAGGCCAGCTCGGGACCTCCTGAGACTGAGCACAGGGGTCCCCAAGATCAATATTCGGTACTCTGGAGCCCTCGATACCGATTATCGGGGGCCTCCTGAGACCAAGCTCGGGAGGCCCCCCCACCGAGACCAAGCTCAGGGCTCCGAGATCAATTTTTGTGTTTTTAGTGCATAAGGTCAGCCCAAGGGGGTCCGCGGACACCAGGGACCCCCCCCCTGGCTACACCACTGTCAGAACATCTCAAGGGACCCATTCAAGCTCACGGCCGCCAGGTCAGTGGCTGTAAAGCCTTATAGGGGTCCCAGACCATCTCAGGGGTCCTCAGTTCAACACAGAGGCCCATATTAGCTCTGATTACCAGATAAGCTTAAGGGCCAGGATCATCCAGGGCCCCTTGCCGGCATATTTGTGGTTTCAGAACAGTCCAGGGTTTCAATTAAAGCTTATGACCCAATTTCAAAGCAGGGGCCCTATTCCTGTGCAGGGGCCTCAGATAAGTTTAGGGTCTTCTTTGCATCACAGGGGATCCAGATTAGCTCAAGGGACAATATTAACTTTACGGTCCCAGCTCAGCTCAGGGGCCCCCAGGTCGGTGGATATAGGTTCTGGCCAACTCACGGGGCCCTGTTAAAGGTTACGGCTCCTAGCTCAATTTAGGCATCCTAGAACAGTGCATGCTGCCCAAACCATCTCAGGGGCGCTCAGTTCAGCTCAAAGAGCCCAGATTAACTCGTATGGCATCAGAGGCCAGTTCAGGGGCCCCGACAAGCTCAGGGACCTTAAAATCAACTCATAGGACCTCAACTTAGTTTAGGGGCACAGGTAAGTTTAACGGGGTTCCGGGGCAAGCTATCGGGCCAGTTTGAGTTTCTCGCTTGATGTTACAGTTGTTGATATTCTTACCTCCGTTGCGGGGGCCCATCACAGAAAAGTGGGGGCCAGTGGCCCCCTGGCCCCCCCGGTTCCTACGCCTATGTCATGAGCAGCATGTTTGAGTACAGGAAAGTGAGCCCCCAGCTTTCCTGCGACGTGCTGGGCATCCCATACCGCCATCTCTGGTATCTGACCCCGCAGCTGATCGCCCTGGCCCTAAAAGACACTGGCCTGGAAGACAACAGCAAGGAAAAGGTGGCAAGGGTGCTTCACAGTCAAGAGAATAAGAAGATCAAAACGGGTTAGCCGACCTTCCCTGTGGTTCCTTACGGCGCCACCAGAACCAGAAAAGACATGTCGTGGCTAGTTGCAGCTGAATCATGGCTGCTCTTTGACCTATTTGACTTCCCCGGTCCCCAGGACTGGCTCCCCGATCCCGCTTTGAGCTGGCATTTGTCCTCCGACTACACGAAACTACAGGAGTTTGCCACCAACCTCATTATCGTGAACGATATGGCTGAGCAGGGGATCCACCTTGCTAGTTCCGATGTGCTAGTTCCGACAAATGTGTCCATCACGTCCGACGTGAGGAACTGGCGTAGCCGCATGACTAATTGCACCAAGCATTGTCCCTGATCCTTGTCTGGCTCCAGCCCACATTTCACCGCCATGTAGCGCAAACTAGTGCAATAATTGAAACATAATTCTGATGGTGTCCTTCGATAAAAAAACACGATCAAAACGGTTTTTCTTAAAGGGAATGTGGCACCTTGGTCGAATCCTGGAATTTAGTGTAATTACGCGTACTTTTAGTCAAAAATAATGAAACCACTCATGATTTCTCTGAAAAATGTACAACAAGCTCAATATTTGGTTTTTGAAAATACTCCTGTAGAAAAAAGAAAGACTGTGGGTGATGTCACGATCTGGCAACCACTACCATACTTGAAACGCCTCAAGGGCTTCGATTGGCTGATGCTTATCGTGACGTCAGTATATGTCGTCACACCAGTAGCTCACAACAATAGCCGCCGGCGACGGGGGCTGAGGGGGCTGGTGTCAGGTAGGTTTTAGCTTTTTTCTACGGAAATATCGAGTTCCAAGACAAATGAAATATGGAGTACCGGGTTTTCCGACCTGCTTTACCACTTGAGCCCTGTTCCAGCTGTCAGCACAGTTTTGTCAGCAGGACCTCTAGCCACTCCTCCAGAAAAGAAATATCAGCGCCATAATCGCCTCTAGTTTGTGGTAAGCAAAGGAAACTTCAACCTTTATACCATTAAAAAATATTAGACTGCCATTTCGTGCACTTACTATTTTTCATCAGCGCAAACAGCAGGCCATCAGCCCGTAAAACCTCTAGAACTAGTTCCCGGGGAGAGGCTACAGTCCTGTGACGTAGGCGCAACGCGGCCCGACACAACACAACAGGCTCTCCAAAAACACTAGGCCACATTCCCTTAAAGTGCCCCTGCGGTTCAACCAAATAAAATGAGACGATTCTAAAAAATGACAATAGATATGATATTTTGGACTTAGGCTTTCCGTACATAGCTACATTACTCCCTCGCTCGTAGTTGCTAAACTCTTGCAGTGTTTTTCTGCGGGACACCTTACGACATACCCATTTGGAATTATCGGCAAGCCACGTCGATTGCTATATAATACGACCTTGCCAGGTCAAATCTAGGATTTGACCTAGCCTGTGGTCAGGTCAAGGTCAAGTTGGGTCAACATGCTTATCATTCGAATTGCAGAGACGAGAAAAAGTCAATGACGTCAAAATAAGCGCTATGTCTCAATTTCCTAAGAATTTATGGAGCTTAAACCATTTTTTCTATGTTTTTCCGATGGAGGGGCACAGCCCGTACCTGGCCTTAAGTCGTCCATATAAAAATCCCAAAAAAGAACATTTTGTAGAGGTTGGTGGGCTCATTGTGCGATATGAGTTTCAGATTGATAGATTAAACCTTTCCTTACCTATGCAAACTTAAACTTTTCTGGAGGTCACATCATTTGACCTGCGATCGTGAACTGACCTGAAATGACCTTGACCCCTAATTTGGCCACAACTTGTAAAATTCATCAGAAAAAGGTACACAAAGTACGGCGGCACTGCGCGCCATTGGTGTTTCGGATATCTGGAAAAACATGGGGGCGTAGCAGGTATCCGCCCCCCCGTCAACGCGCGTGTCAAAGCAAAATATTAAAAGTGGTGGAGATTCTCAAAAAATGAAGATAAAAATCTGAAATTTTGGATTTAGGCTGTCCTTATATAGCTACATAATTCCCTCGCTTGTATTTTGAAAATTCGAAAAGCGATTTTTTCGGGACACCCTATCGTAGGGTTCTTTGAAACAACAGACAATTTTGTGGCCCACTAAACCTTTTATGGTTATAAGGCCCCGTATAACCAATTCAACCTATAGCCATCAGGGTCCATTGTAACCCATAGGGCTCTCGACAACCAGCAGAACCAGTGCAGGCGCCCTGGTTAGCATGACCTTTGTAGCCAGTAGGGTCACTGTGCTATCAGAAGAATATATGTAACTATAGGACACTTTGAAACCAGTTGGACCCATAATTGACCGCATACCTCGCTATCGGTGGAGGGGCCCTCTGCCAGAAGGCAGATTCTGCTTACGAAGCTGGGCGCTTGGTAAGCAGAATCGAAACGTCCTGGCGGCCCATTGTGTACCATTCATGCATCCTCGTGGCTGTCCTGGTGTACTACCACTGCGTATAGATCAAACACAAGGTTGCCAGAGGTCTGCGAATATCCCAGGGCCATTGGTCGAGGTCGCTAAGGGGAAAAGGGACGTGAGCATACGCTTTGCGCGATGGGCTGCCCCTGTAGGTAAAATGCTTAACACTCGCCCCGGTGAGAGGGTGTTTGAACAAAGCCCCTCGGGTATTTCCGGCGGCACCAAAAAGGCGGGGGCGCAAAGCGCCGCCGTAGTTGGCACAACTTATCCTAGATTAATTCTGTAACCCTTCCCACGATTCTAAGGCCGGGTCATCTCCGGTCAGGTCACCAGTGCAGGTCAGGTGACCTCACCTCCAATTTTTTTAGGATATTATAAGTAAGAACAGGGTTGATATATCCAATTGAAACTCACATCACATAATGGGCCAACCGAGCACTACAAACATATTCCAGAATTTGTTATCGATGACGTAGGGTCAGATGCAGATCATGACCTCTCCATTGGAAATGCATGGTAAACGGGACTTAAGCGACAAATGGTCCTAATTATTTAAATACAGCTTAGAATGCCTTTTTAGTCTCCAAATCGTAGCATCATAGGTCTTTCCCCAGGTTCAATATGCAATTCTGGAGCTCTGACCTCTGACAGGTCATCTGGGGCTATTTAAGCAGGTTGTCAGATTTGGGTCAATACTTTTGTATGAAAAGATGATTAAGCTTGTATTTTGATACCATTACGCTTAGATCATTATTGAGAGTCGATTGATATGCATATTGACTATACTAGGTCAGATGGTGACCTTGGCCTGACCTTAAGTCTGATTATTTTTATGTTTTAACCTGATATAGTCATATCATACATCATTCGAGTTGCTGTAACGAGAAGTAGCGAATAAAGCCTAAAAATTGATTTTAACTCAACTCTGTCAGACACTAGAGCCCAGAAACTCTACTCTAGCATGTCACCTTCTTTGACCTGTCATAACTTCAATATTCACCTGAGTAAAACAGTGACTGGTGATCTCTTCATGAATTTTTAGGTGCTATCCAACAGCGTTCACGTTTCTTTGCTATCCCGTATTGAAGCCGAGTTCGAGGGGGTGGGTGTTTGACCTCCCCTCACCATGCGAAGGTGACTCGGAGGCCCGCCGGAGTGGTGTCAAGCTGCACGATTACCGCAGATGGCAGGCGTCAGAAATAAAAGATAAGTTGTTAACTGGCCTATCTCCTCGAATCCTGGATGCAAAATATAGCAAAACCATGGTGAATATATGTCCGAAGACTGCCAGAATCTCAGAATCTTCACAAAATGTATTGATTGGAGAAGTTTTTGATCATGGTGTGAGCTAAGACGTCGAATTTCAGAGTTCACTGAATTTCAGAATAATCTCTGGGTCTTTGCTTTATTATGCATCCCAGAGTTGAGGAGATAGGCTCATGAACAACTTTTCTGTGCACCATCATGATCCTCGGAGAGCACTTTGAAATCTGTCTAACTTTGAAAGAAGTTTTTCCCTAAGAGAAGCAAATACTTAAACGGAGATGTGCGAGAAAAAGTATTATGGTTTCTTGCTATTTGAAAAATATTGATAACAAAGCAGTCAATTATAATTCTATCTTCGGCAAAATTTTTGGAGGCATTCAACTATTATTGAAATATGTCAACGATACCGGTAAAAGGATGGAACCTGCTCTTCATCTCTGTTTTGAAAAGCTTTTCTATGTGTTTAAAGTAATTTTGTTGTAATAAACATGTTTGCTCTCCTGCGTTTGTATTTGAATTAGTTTTAAATAGCCCATAAAAGCTACGAAATGAATCAGTTTGCCCTAAAAGTGGAGCATAAAATAATTACTCGAGTCCTCAATCGTTTCGTCCCTCAGGTCTTCAGTCGTTTTCTACAAAATTTCCAAGATGCCGAAACTTTTGCGTCAGATACGTCACGTGACCCACGTATGAGAATTTCCGGGCCTCGGTCAATTGTGAGTTTGTTTAAAGTCCTATATTTCTGTTTTAAGAGAGTTTTGACATTTATATGTTTTTAAATAAATTTTGTCTGCGATAGTTCCGGAGTTCTACTTAACTGCTAAGGACAGATATGATCTAGTTCTTAGAGAAATTGATGGTCATAGCCGAGACTACGTCATTTGACCGATAGTGAGAATCCTCGATAAGTCGTCTAGAAATTTTGACTTTGATAGCGATTTTAAGGCGTTTGGAGGCCAAATTTTCAAAAAATAAGATTGGGGCTTCTGAAACAACAAAGTTTTTGTGACCTTTGATCTAGGCATTAAAATTGTCCCGTATCTCCCTTTAAGGTCTTTTTGGCTTTCCGAGCACGAGATTGGTTTATGTGGTAGGTACACAAATAGCTTGTCATGGCGTAATTGAGGTCTTAGGGGCGATTTCAGAGGACTTATTGTAGGGTGGAGATATCAGGGGCCCTTTCGGCACCACCTTCCTTTGAGCGAAATCTTGGCAGGCTGCTGCGTAAAGACATGGCAGACGGTAAAGCTTCAGACCCGCAGGGCATACACGGCAGCCGTTAACGTCGTGGTCGGTTCTGCCTTTTCACTATTTGGCTTATTCTAGGTTCCAGACTGCAAACGACAACGGTATTTTCTAAATCGAAATCTGTATGACCCTAAATGATGACCGAATTCTCATCCGGACTAGGGCGACTTCGCCGCTGTGGCCATGTGGCGACCACACTAGCTCATGACTGTCAGTCCTGGATTTCACAAAGAGCATTACTTTACCATAAATAAATGGACATCAGACAACATGGTTTGGCTATAGTCCTGTTGACACGCGACGTCCTTTACCAACTCCTTGGAAATTCCCACAGTCGACACTCAGCTTGTCCCACGTGCAGCTTATCCCCTCTCGGATGCGACGGCAAGGTCGGACGAGGGACGGCAATCAGTCGGTTATTGATCCATCGGTCTGAAGGTATCCTTCAGTGCGGTTCATAGTTTCCTTCACACTAACCACAAGCGCGTGTTTGGCCTTGCGATGAGTGGGGGTACGGGGACGACGCTCGGTTTCGTGTTCTAAAAAGATGGAAATTGAGTCCAAAAGAAAACAACAGCTATTTGTACTGAAGCCCAATCTTGCAGCATAGCCCCCCAAAAAGTCAGACCCGGCACCGTCCATGCACTTTGCGTCTGCCTGGTAGGAACACTAGCCCTGTTCCAGCTGTGAGCACAGTTTTGTCAGCAGGACCTCTAGCCTCCCCTCCAGAAAAGTAACATCAGCGCCATAATCGCCTCTTGTTTGTGCTAAGCAAAGGGAACCTAAACCTTTACACCATACAAAAATATTAGACTGCCACGTCGTGCACTTACTGTTTTTTATCAGCACAAACAGCAGGCCGTCAGCCCGTAAAACCTTTAGAACTAGTTCCCGGGGAGAGGCTACAGTCCTGTGACGTAGGCCCAACGCGGCCCGCTGATTGGTGCTGACAAAACTGTGCTGAAAGCTGGAACAGGGCTACTGGCAGCGTGTATGTTGGCAGGCTTCAGTCAAGCGTAGAAATCACCTGTTACCTGGACAATATCATCGCGTGTAAACAGGACTAATTCAGTTGGTAGGGCGTTGAGCTCTGGCCGACCAGAAACCGTGCAGTGCCATTGCAGGTGAAAAATTGGTATCGGTTCCCCTGAGACGCTCCGGGACCAATATTTAAGCGACGTAGGTCGGCTGGGAACTGTCTGACTGAGAACGTGAACGGAGCGGAACAGGTGTCCTTGTGCCTTGTCGGACGGTAAACTTTGGCTTCCAAATCAATTAGTCATTGCGGGCATCGCTCGTTGGAATGGTGGGGTCTGAGTTTCCGTCACAAGTTCCTGGATGACTTTAGCGAGGCTGCAATCCCTAAAATTCTCATCTGAGCATTACATGAGTTCTCACCTCTCTCAGCATGAGGTTATGAAACCCGCATGAAAACTAGTTGTAGACCAACTCCAACAAATAAAGGCTTAGTGATTGATTATGTCACCAAACGTGCTCCGATAACGCGACACGAAGTTTTAAATCATAATCAAGACGCCACTCACCCAGGTCGACCTTGTAGCCGGAGCCTCCGCTGGCGTGCAGCATCTTGTCCGTCACAAAAGCAACGTTCTTGGCAGCTGTAAACTTCATCTGCCACAGCCAGTGCTGAAACTTCGCCCTGGAAACGTGCATAAAAATGTATAGACGGCCATCAATGAGGTGAAAAAGGCGTCATGCTTTTCATTGGCACTGTAGTGCACCGTCTAAATATGGTTTTAGTCCTGCCGGCCTCTGTCTTTAACAAACAACAAAATGTAGAACCCCGATAAGCACGCAACAACGGCCTTGCTGTGCACTTTAAACTGTAATTAAAAATATGGGGCTCGTGCCCGTGGCAGTACTCTGATGAGGGTTCTCATGTGCCGCCAAGGAGAGACGTCTGTCGAGACCGTTCTGTATCCCAGTACTGGGAGGAGCAATTGGAGATGTCTACAAACGAATCCGCTTAGCACTTTAAGTAATGTTTGAACAGTGACTAGCCCTTTAATCGTTGTAGTGACTGTGAGAACTAAAGCCAAAATAGGCTTGGGTAGGATGTGGGTAGTCCGGAACAGACCCCGTTCAAGTTGTTTGGCAGCATTACGTCATCAGGGCTGGAGAGGCACAACAGTTACTATGCAGGGCATTGGAGGAATAACACTTTTTCGAGGCTCTAAATAACCTATTTTAGAACTGTATCAACCAAATTTATATGCTTGAACAGAAAGCTGAAATCTTTATTTGTGAAACCATCAAACGTTTTGCGAAAACTCCGGCGAATAATATTATTTTTACAAATTTTCTAGAGCGTGTCAAAATAATGGCAGCTTCAGCACTAACAGCTGTTTGCAATAAGACTGATCTCGATTTGGATTGGCTGTTAATTGCTGATCTTTGATTGGCTGTTGATGACACCTGCAGCAGAAGACAATAAACACCGGTGATTTGAACGAAAGTAAACTTATTTCTCTCGGCTATTAATAAAAGCGGATGGATTATAACGAGTTTACAAGTAATATTTAGACGTTAGTTTTATGGTACTTATCTTAATCCATGCAGATGGGCATGATCAGAAATTTCAGCGGGTTTTCGTAACATCAAGCTTCAGGTATTCGAATGGTCACGTGTGTTAGGTACATGGCTTCATCCTTCTCGACGCTTCTGCATTTCTTTACTAAGCAGTCATATGATCAGTGTGTGGGTGCTGATAATTTGAATTTACGTGATGAAAGGTATCCAGATTAGCGACTGAGAAGCAGAAATTGCTGATTGGTACCTATTTGCATGTTGTTGCTGATGTATCTGTGTCTGTATATTTGTCAAAATCACTGTTCACGGCTGCATAAATTCAAGTAGGCGTGAGTTGATCAAATAAATGCATGCCCTTTCAACAAATTCTTTGAAGTGTAATGATTTTTTCATACGATTTACGTAAAATACGCCGCTCGCCGTTGAGATCAAGGTTACTGTCAAATGGGTGAAACAAGTTGCTTTCGATTTATACTAGATTTCTGCCAAATACGCCCAAACTTGGTATGTTCCAGCTGATCCTTCCAAAAACTTAACAGAATCTCCTGGAACTTAGTAGGAAAGGGCGGTGACGTTATCAGGGGAGGACCATATTTAGTAGGAAACTTGGTTGTACCCGTAGTTAAAGTACCCTGGTCCGGAACACCTCAAACTTCTGCAGCGGCCTCCTTAAGTAACAGAGGGCAGACAACAGCGGGCTGACCTGGGCAAGTACTGAAGGTCCGTGTGCTTGCTCCAGTCGTTATTGCCGGTAGCCTTATCTATGCCCGCCGCCAATGAAGTGCACATCAGACGAGAGGCGCTGGTGTCGCACACGCACTCTCCAAAGTAGTCCTGCCGAGGTCACAAGAAGGTCAAAGGGCGCGATACCCTGACCAGCGGCAGTTCTGTGATGAGGTTGGAGGCGCAGCCAGAGCCGTATCTCAGGAATGTGTTTGACAAAAATGTTGAGTTTCATTTTGAAATATGGACAATAAATCACTTGGAAGCCTCCACAGACATACATTCAATGAGAGCGTTGGGTGGCTGTCAACGCTGGGCAGCGGAATAGCTGTACCTGGATGGTGGGGTAGTCGCAGACCCGCATGCCGACGTCACCGTGTGTCTTACGGGTCACGTGCTTCTTCACCAGGTCGATGCAGGCCATGCTGATGCCGTTCCAGCAGGCCGAGGAGAGCAGCAGGAAGTACGGGTCCACGCACTCGTCGTTAGACCTCGCACCGTCACCTGCGGACAGCATGCCACCCGTTCTGGCACAAGTGTTCGCGGCTTTCGATCGTGACTCGCGAGAACAGTGTAAGTTCGGGAAAGGTATTGGTGCCACTAAAGAGATTATGGCTGCTTTCAAAACACAAACATTTTTTTCAGAACCCCCTAGTATTTTTTCCCTCCTGCTCAGACAAAATATCGCATTGCCAATTTGAGAAGCCAGTAGCAGTGAGTGGTTGTCGGCTGGGGATTTTTGCCGGGTCGGTCGGACGTCTCACCGACGGGTCCGATGCGTCGGTCGTTGCTGAGAACACCCTCGCAGATCAGGGGCCCCGATTGGTTGCCGTGCATCCCCAGGGAGCACCAGTCGTTGGCGTTTGCACGCACCTCGTCCTGCGGAGGAGCACAACAGCCAGTAATCCTGACCCCTGTTGTGAATTGTAAGCATGTAGTCCGACCCTAGCCTGCCTGGGTACGTACCTGCTCTCCCACGCGGCCCCTTCCAGGCCGGGATCGGATTACCAGCGGCCTTCGGGCCAGCAGCCGCCTCTAGAGCAGCCCAGGGCAGTCGGCAGTTGGGCGTCGTCGACGAAAGTGTGAATAAAGATGAGACATTAGAAAAACTAGTCTTTAGCCGCACACAGTCGAAATCAGAACAACATTTGGTGCCGACACCCGGGATTTAAGAATGGGAACAATTAGTGACTGTGTGTGGCGAATTAGTGCCCATTAGAAATTAGAACATAAGTGCAATCTCTCTTGATCTCTCTGCAAGATGTCGGACTTGGTGAAATCAAAACGTGCACGCGCGGCGGCCCGTGCGTGGCTGAGTAGAGTTATAAACACCATTGAAGCTGTATTAGAAAGTGAGCAAGAAGATGATTACTTAGACAGCCTTCAGACACAATTAAGTTCAAAAATGGAAACCCTGAAGGAAGCACAGCAAGCAGTGGAAATAGAACTAGAAACAGAAGAGGACTTAAATGCCGACATAGCTGAAGCAGCAGAAATCGAAGAACGAGCAGAGAAAATCCGGCTGAAGCTGCTAAAAGCAAGAAGAAGAAAGGACGCATCAGGCGATGCCACCAGCTCTACAACAGCAGCTGTGCAGCTACCAAAACTCGACCTCCCTAAATTCAGTGGCGAAATTATTCAGTGGCAGCCATTCTGGGACACCTTTACAGCCAACATAGACAATCAGGATCTGCCAGAAGTGAGTAAATTTGCCTATTTGAACTGCTGTCTTATAGGAGAGGCCAAACGGGTGGTGTCCGGCCTGTCTCTGACATCACAGAACTACAGACATGTGTGCGAACTCTTGAAGCAGCGCTTTGGTAAGCGCGAAAGGATAGTGTTCGCGCATGTTCAAGGCCTACTAAACTTGACTCTGCAAGTGCATGGGGATGAGGTGAGCGGCCTGCGCGAGCTTCAGGATAAACTTCTCTCTCATGTGCGAAGCCTTCAATCCCTGGACATCACAGGTGACAGCTACAGTGTTTTCCTCACACCTCTCATTCTATCCAAACTTCCCGAAGAAATGAGATTGCAGTGGTCACGCACATCCAACGACTCTAAGGAAACGGACGTTGAAGGATTACTCAGCTTCTTAGACGCCGAGATCTCCAGAAGAGAGCTAGCAAGGGCGTTTTCGGAGCTGAAGCCGTCAGCGCCCCGTCAGAAGAGCAGCAGCGGAGCCGAAAGAGGCCAAGGACGGCGGCAGCAGTACCAGCAGCCGCGACGGCGGGAGGGTCCCCCGACAGCAGCGGCGCTCCACTCGACTGCAACCGGAGCCGACGGCGCGCGCCGATCCGCGCCTACCCGCAGCGGCTGTGGCTTTTGCCACGGGGCGCACCCGACAGAAGCCTGCAGCTCAGTGCTGGGGTTGCCAGTGACGGAACGTAAGCAGCGGATCCAGACAGGTGGGCTATGCTTCCGATGTCTGGAACCCGGACACCTGGCAAAGACGTGTATGGCGAGATGCAGCCATTGCAAGGGTAAGCACAATGTCATATGCTGCTATCAGTTGTATAACGACAATCTGCCAGGTGTGAGAGTGCAAGCTTCTGATGATGTTAGAAATGAGTCTAGTCAGGGTGCCACGAATGATCCAGTGTCGTTGTCGTGTGTCATGCAGCCCAGTAGTCGCTGTATTGTGCTCCCGACTGCTAAGGTGACAGTTCAAGGTCACAGGGGATCTGTCACAGCCACCCTCCTGTTTGACTCAGGCTCGGACCGCTCGTACGTCTCAAGTTCACTGGTGAGAAAGGTCGCGCCTGAGCTTCTCGGGTTACAGCGTGTTAGATACGCTGCGTTTGGGGGAGGCCAGTCTGGTGAGGGAGAGAGGGAAGTGTTTCAGCTTCAAGTTAGTGGTGCAAATCTCTCTGACCCGAGCACGCATAGAATCGCAGCAGTAGAGGTGCCTGTGATCTGTGCCCCCCTCAGCCGACCTAGCGTCAGCGCGGAAACATTGCAGCAGTTTAAAGGTCTAGAACTAGCTGATCAGCATTCAGTTGATGAGAAACTGTCCATTGATATCTTAGTAGGTTTGGACAGTTTTTGGTGGCTCATGGAAACAGGGTCGGTCCGCGGATCAGATGACTTAGTCGCGATGAAAAGCGCCTTTGGTTGGGTGCTCAGTGGGGGTGTAAACACACCACCCGGAGCTGGCACTGACACTGTGGGCAGTCAGCTCCTGAGCTTAGGGGACCTGCACGAGTCCACCATTAGATCCTTCTGGGATTTGGAGTCAATTGGTATTGTCCCAGAGAAGGAGTCAGTAGATAGTGACCCAGTCCTGAAACAGTTTGAAGAGACAGTTCAGTTCAATGAGGACTCGGGTCGCTACAAAGTTAGCCTTCCATGGAAGTCAGATTCTGAGGAAATGCAGCTTCAGAACAACAAAGACTTGGCACAGGTGCGCCTAAAATCCCTGAGTAGAAAGCTGGACAAAGATCCAGATCTTAAGTCTAAGTACAGTGAGGCGCTCAAAGAGATGGAAGATAACGGCGTCATTGGAGAATTAGACGAGTCAGACGCCGGATTTCCCGGACCAGTGTATTACCTTCCTCATTTCCCCGTTGTCAAAGAGGAACGAGAGAGCACAAAGACACGACCTGTGTTCGATGCTAGTGCGCCGGGTCCCAATGGCATATCACTTAATGACTGTCTGCACACAGGCCCGTCACTCAACCCCAAACCTGATGGACGTGTTGATGCGGTTTCGGAGACATCAGGTCGCTGTAGTAGCTGACATTTCGAAAGCGTTCCTGAACATAGAACTTCAGCAGTCAGACCAGCAGGTGCAAAGGTTTCTATGGGAAGAAAACGGTGCGATGCGAGAGATGAAGATAAAAAGGGTGACTTTTGGCGTCAAAAGTTCTCCGTTTCTTTTTGAATGCCACTCTCAGACATCATCTGTCACTGTTCCCCGACTCGCAAGTAGTTTCAGAGTTGAAATCCAACATGTATGTTGATGATTGGGTCAGCGGAGCAGACACAGAACAAGAAGCATGGAATATGTTCATTGAGGCTCGCGAGATTCTGGAAAAAGGCAGGAATGCCTCTAAGCAAATGCGCTTCCAACAACAGAATCGTGTTCGACAAAGCACGCGCTGAATCAGTCTCTGTGGCTAGTGCTGACTGCGTGAAGGTGCTGGGAGTGCGCTGGCTTTGTTCTGAAGATTGTTTCAGTTTTGATGGAGTCACACTCCCAGATCAGATTGTCGTGACAAAAAGGGTTATATTATCCTTCATAGCGAGGTTTTTTGACCCTTTGGGCTTCCTCAGCCCGTTTCTCATGCTAGCAAAGGTGATTTTCCAAGACCTATGGAAATTGGGGCTTGGCTGGGATGACCCCGTCCCAGCACAGTATGAGCGCGAATTCCAAAGCTGGATCCAGGATTTAGATACATTAAAGTCAGTTCGAATCCATCGTCGGTTTTCAGCAGCAGCGTGGTCAGAAAGCCTTGATAAAGTAGAGCTCCATGTATTTGGAGATGCTTCAGAAAAGGGATACGGAGCTATGGTGTATCTGAAGATACCAAAGGAAGAGGGTTCGGCCACAACATCATTGGTGGCAGCAAAGGCCAGAGTAGCGCCCTTGAAACGGGTAACGATACCACGCCTAGAGTTGCTGGCAGCACTATTGGCTGCCAGACTGCTTTCTCACGTCAAGAGCGCACTAGGCCTGCCGGACTCATGTAGTTACACATGCTGGTCTGACTCACAGGTAGCATTGGCGTGGTTGAGAGGTGACCCTATTTATTTATTTATTTTATTTATTTAACTGTCTTAAATCTCCACAGGGGCGGGTATTACGATTTGCGTCAATACAGGTCATGCCAGATCAGAGCACAGAAAACAACAATGGTAAAAACATATGAGAACACGTCAAGTAAAATGAGCACTCGAATTCACGCATGAGAGTGATGCTACAACATAGCGAGCTTAAGGCTAGCGGTGGACTCCGGCTGCTCTCAGCTGGTGCCGACATGCGCGGATGTTCACTGCTGATCTGACAGCTTCAGGGACAGCATTCCACTCCGATATGGCCCGATAGTTAAAAAACCTTCTTGCCCTCTCCGTGCGCACACGCGGTAGCTGGAGCAGGCCTCGATCCACGGCTCGTGTGCGGTGGAGAGACACCTCACCGCGACATTTGAGGATACACTTCAGGTTTTCAGGCGCATTGTGCTGATGTAAAAGTTTGTACACTGTGACAACATCTCGCTCAAAAATAAGGCTGTCCAGCTGTTGCCACATCAGCTCATCAAAAAGCGGTGTTACGTGGTCACGACGCTTAGAGCACATCACAATGCGGGCAGCGTGGTTGAGCACTTTCTGCACTCGATGCTTCTGACAAGCAGTGCAGCCAGACCACAGAGTGATGCAGTACAGGATGTGTGGAAAAACAAGGGCTTCAACAATCATTTGTTTCACAGATCTAGGGAGGCGATACGAAAATTTCGTGAGTCCAGACAGAGTGCTATAACAACGTCGTATCACCTGCGAAACATGGTCCTCCCATCTGAGTCCGGAATCTACAACCACCCCTAGAATTCTGATCTTTGGCGAAGAACTTATACGAGATGCCTCAAAATTTAGTGAAAATTGATCTTTTAAAACTTGTTTTTGAGATGAGAAAATTATCAGTTCAGTTTTTGTGGGGTTTATCTTAAGTCGGTTCTGACTATACCACTGTTTCACCACTCCAAGCATGCTCTCGAGATCCGCCATGTGCCCCTCTGCGTTTTCTTGGACGAAGCTGTTCAAAAACTGAGTGTCGTCCGCGTACATGACTAGTTTTTCACATGGAACGTGTGATGGTAAGTCGTTAGTAAAGATTAAAAACAAAACTGGCCCTAAAATACTCCCCTGGATCACCCCATGCGAAACTGGCCTCTTTAAAATGCCCCCTTTGACCACTTGTACGCGCCCCGACAGCCAGGCATCAAACCAATCACCCTGTATGCCGTACCAACACAATTTCTCAAGAAGCCGGCCATGCTCGACGCTGTCGAAGGTAACAAGTCGCTGGAAACAATTTGTGTCGAAC
The DNA here is from genome assembly GCA_034440635.1 of Lepas anatifera. Classification (NCBI taxonomy): domain Eukaryota; kingdom Metazoa; phylum Arthropoda; class Thecostraca; family Lepadidae; genus Lepas; species Lepas anatifera. The sequence goes on along the minus strand of JAOTON010001346.1, from coordinate 1,461,825 downwards.
CGCGTCACCGAAATCCAGCGGCTGACAGACCCACAGCACTGGGCTTACTGTCACACTTCTGACAACCCGGCTGACATGTTGAGCCGTGGTGCCACGGCAGAGAAGCTTGTCAGGTGTCAGATGTGGTTCCACGGGCCCGCGTGGTTAGCGGAGACATCCGATCCTGCTGTGGAACCGGATAGTGCTCTGACACCAGCAGACGCCAATTATCTGCAGCAGGAGACGTCCAGCCGTGCAGATGGCGTTAGTGTCGAGGAGCTACCCGCAGGCGCCTGTTATGACAGTGAGGAGAGCCCAACCCTGTTAACTGCTGGAAAAGTAGCAGATTCAGAACACAATGAAGGGCTTCCGTTCTACAGATGGGGTAGCTTCCTAAAAGTCATAAGAATAGTTGGCTGGATTCGCCGATTCATACACAACGCTCGCAGCCGAGCAGAAGATAGGCGTAAAGAGGAAGATCTTAGCTTTTTAGAGATTTCCCAAGCCAAACACGCCGTGCTGCAGTCCAGTCAGAAGAGTTATTTTCCAGAAGATTACAAGAGACTGCAAAAGGGCGAAGCAGTACAGAAGTCCTCGGCACTGCACAAACTGGATCCAATGATGGGTTCATATGGGTTGATTCGAGTAAAGGGGCGTTTACAGCAGTCAGATCTAGAGTACGCAGAAAAACACCCGGTTATTCTGCCTAAGTGTCATCTGACAAAGCTGCTCGTCAGATTTCAGCACGAGAAAGTAAAGAAGCATGCAGGGGTTTCTACTTTGGTTACCTCTCTGAGGGATACTTACTGGATATTAGGGGTGCGGCGGCTCGCCAAGGAAGTTAAGAAGAGCTGCGTATCCTGTCAGCGACATGACGCTATGTCGTTCTGTCAACCGGCAGCCCCACTCCCTGGAGCTAGAGTAACACAGGCACCTCCATTCTCTGTCTGCGGAATAGACTTCGCTGGCCCAGTGTACTGCTCAGATTTACCCGGTCAGAAGCTGTATATTTGCTTGTTTGTTTGTGCTGTGACACGTGCACTGCATGTCGAACTGACTATTTCCCTGTCTGTGTGCGAGTTCATGTTAGCATTTCGTAGATTCGCCGCTAGAAGGTCACTACCCAGAGTGATTTATTCGGATAATGCTGCCACTTTTAAAGCAGCTGATAAGCAACTGCGTGCTTACTTTGGTCATCTGACACCAGAATGGCGATTCATAGCACCTCGAGCGCCGTGGTGGGGTGGCTGGTATGAAAGAATGGTGCGTAGTGTCAGTAAATAACAAATGTCAAAAAACCACTTACACCAAAACAAAATATCTCACAATTAAAACGTCATCAAAATAATAATGTAATAGTAGTAAAATCACAAACCATTACTCGATGTAGATCGCGAAATTCAACCATTACTCCATATACATTCCTCACCATTTACCGTTACCCGCAAACCAAATATCCACACGCATGCCAAAGTATCAACCACAAACGGCTCCATGCACAACAGTATGCTTCACGGCAAAACGCGTTTGTCTCTGTTGTTTGACCTATTAAGGGTGGGCTCAAGAAATCGCTTGGTAGCCGTTCATTAACTAGAACAGAGCTGGAAACCATACTGTATGAGATAGAGTCTACAGTAAATTCGCGACCACTTACGTTTGTCAGTGATGACGTAGAAAGCGATAGACCTCTGACTCCAAATGACTTCCTTTTGGGTACTACTGCTGGAGCTGGGTTTCAAGCACGTGTTATCGAGGACCCGGAGTGTATCTCGCCTAGCATTCTTAGAGATAGAGAGAAGCTGTGTCAGAAGAGATTAGATCGGTTTTGGTCAGTTTGGAGCAGTGACTATTTACGCAGCCTTCCTGTGTCTGTCAGCAAATTTTCGCAGAAGGGTGAGCCCAGAAAATCGTCTGTTGTATTGATATATGATAACACGCCTCGTATGCAGTGGAAAATGGGTGTAATTGAGAAATTGTATCCAGGGCGTGATGGAAAAGTTAGAACAGCGGACGTACGGACGAGTAAAGGAGTTCTCACTCGGCCCATACAGAGATTGCACGACCTAGAGATCACTGGTGAGCCGATAGTTCAGTGATTCTGCGTGTGTAGCGTGTCATCAGTGTTTTCTGACTAGAGTTGAACTGCTGGTGAAGTGGTGTTGTAGATTGTAAGTTCAGAGTTCATAGTGTTGTGTTGTTGTATGTTGTTGTGTGCAACAACAGGCGGGAGTATGTTGTGAATTGTAACAGAGGATATAGCAACAAACCGCAGTGCGTGGGTCGTAGTGAATAAAGATGAGACATTAGAAAAACTAGTCTTTAGCCGCACACTTTCGTCGACGACGCCCAACTGCCGACTGCCCTGGGCTGCTCTAGAGGCGGCTGCTGGCCCGAAGGCCGCTGGTAATCCGATCCCGGCCTGGAAGGGGCCGCGTGGGAGAGCAGGTATGTACGTACCCAGGCAGGCTAGGGTCGGACTACATGCTTACAATTCACAACATACTCCCGCCTGTTGTTGCAACAGTCGAAATCAGAACAACCCCGAGTCATTTACTCCGGATATAATAGATGCAGGAGAGTCTTTCATCATAAATCCATAGTCTCCTGCGGCGTTTTTATTTCGTCAGATTTTAAACATTAGCTTTGCCAAGTATCGGTTTTTAACCAACTGCTGCGCACTGCTCCAGGTAACGTATAAGAAACAGATGAGACCACCTAATTGGAGATTTTCTTGTTTCCGATACAGTTTCATGCGTAGATTCCTAATATATAGTTCGCAAAATCCTTATTTTGCGCCGTTTTCTGCAATTTGAGATTTCCCGTTGCGTTTTTTTATTTTGGCAAGCATCCAGAGCCCATTGTTTATGTTTTGCTGCAAACGATTTGATATATTTCGAAAGAGCTTTTTGCGAACAATGCAATTTTGTCATCTAACAAACTCCGGGAAAGTTATAATACTCGAAATTCGAGGGGTGAAGTTTGCAAAAGTATACGCTTTCAGTCGGTAACGGGCACACAGCCAGGTATCGGTACGAACAAAGAAGCTTCACCGTGAAACCTAAAAGGGAATGTGGCACCTTGGTCGAATCCTGGAATTTAGTGTAATTAGGGGTACTTTTAGCCAAGAAAAATAATGGAATCGTCCAAGTTTTCTCTGAAAAATTACAATAAGCTTAAAATTTTGAGTCTTTAAATGCGCCTCTAGGGAAGAAAATATTTATCTTCGTGTGGATGATATCATAATCTGGTAACCATTACCATATTCCATAGGCTTCAAGGGCTTCCATTGGCTGATACTCACCGTGACGTCAGCACATGTCCTCACCCCAACAGCCTGACAACTGTTGCCTGCTGCTTGAGGTACATGAAGGGTACATTTCAGGCAGCCCCCTCCAACAGCAAGCGCAGATCACTGGATGTGACGTCACACCTCGTAGCATAGAACATGGGAAAATTAAATGATTAAATGTCAAAATTTTTGCAAAAGAGGCCCAGAATCGAAGATGAAATGCTTATTTATTGCATTTGGAATAAACTTGAATGCCGTATATTCTCACAAATTCATAAGCGGGCAGTGCCATTTATAGCAGCAGTTTGACACACGGCCCAAAGTTGAAGGAATTCCTCCAAGCCCGTGTGACGTCACTCGGGCGTGGAGGAATCCCTCTTGAACGTATGTACCTTTAAGTAAAGGTATCTTGCATTTCAGGTAGGTTGTTGCTTTTCTCTGCGGAAATTTTGAGCTTCAAGACAAATGATATATGGAGTATCGGGTTTTCCGGCATGCTGTATAGCTTGGCTATCTCAGTTAAAACCACGTTATAAAGGTGCCACGTTCCCTTTAAACGCTACATGGCAGAATGTGTGGTTTTAACAATCTACGAAGATAGTGTTACTCGATGCTGTGCGAAAGATTTTGCGGGAGTCTCCGAATGCAGGTCCGCGAGTCTCCGAATGCATGTATTTTGGTGACAATTACTGTCGGTTTAAGCCATCTTTCGGGTAATCCACCGGCCTCAGTTCAAGGATCCAAGATCAGAGACTGTACCCAGTGCCGGGGCTTGGTGACCGGGGCGGGCCCAGCGAACAAAACAGACTATTTCTAACCAGGTGCGAATATTGCGCAACTTGGAGGGTAGCACGTCAATTCAAGAACAGATATAGCTGCATAATTTGGGCAAAAACTTTCATCATCGATAGTGAACTTCTGATGGGGATGAATTAAATACAAAATGAGTGATACAACCCTGCTGTCAGTGGGGGATCTATCCGGTAGGTTTGGGGGCAAACTAAAGAAAAGCAAAAAAACACAAAGGTGAAAGATTTCGTCGCAAGTTATCTAGTCAATAGCTTTGGGGGAGGGGTAACCCTAAGTCGGAAAAGCAAAAAAACGTAACGGAGTGAAAGATGTGGCCAGCAGATGCTTTATTTTACTATCTAAGGATCATTCATTCAAAAGTGATTTTAAATATCCAGAGGAGCAAGGTTTACACTGAAGTTGACTGGTTCTGTCCAGGATGCTCATTGGTCCAGTTGAAGCACCAAAACCTTGTTCATTAAGTAGAAAGGAGCCAAAGCACAAAGGAGGTCGACATCTCGGGGGTGGGAGGAAACAGTTTTTCTCCAAGCTTTTTCACCTAGAAGGAGCGAATGCCTTTTTATCCGCCCCCTGGATCGGCTACTGCCTGCTGTTCTGCGACATTAATATCTAACTGGATTGAATGTCTAAAGATGACCTTCCATCTCCATCTTCAAATGGAAGTTCGCTGCATGAAGCGCCTCTGCCAGCTTCACGCCTCGGTCACATTCATGCAGAAGCCCGGCGCCCGCCTCACGCCCAGCTGCTGATCATCGGTAAATGAGCTCGCTCGGCGCTCGGCCACCTGCGGTCTCTGGCATCGGATGCTTGAACCTATTGCGTCTGTAGCCAATTTGAAGGACCTCGATTTGTGCGAAAAAATTAATGTGGTAAAATATGACCAGGTTTTTTGCGATGTAATTCATACAACATGCTGCTTTAAAATCTGGCCAAACATACATATTCTTTTACAACATCTTATAAAATATCAGGCCAAACATATCTATATCTCGCATTAAAAACGCACACAGACGCTACATTTCGTAGCAAACTATGCGGTTGTCCGGGCACCCCCAGGGTGTCCATGACATCTGCCATTGGCTTCTGTGTTCTGTGTAAAACTATTTCACTTGCCGTTCACGAGTAAATCACGAGTGAACGATTTATTCGTGAATGCCAGCTATTTTACTTGGCATTCACGAGTAAATCATTAACTTACAACATGTGCTCGGCCAAAACATGCACAACAAAATATGTGCTGTTCGAAACATGTCCTAGGCCGGATCAGGGTGTGTGGGTCTGTGTGGTCTCGTGTGTCTTCTCGCTGGTGCTTCGCAAGTATCCATTCTCTCAACCCGCACAGCATGATCCATTCTCTCGTTAAGATAAACATGGGTGAATTAATGCTACGGAAAATCGCTTCTGAGACCACCCGGCTGGACCCCGGACAACACAAGTTGAAAGTTGATAGGGAAACTGGTTTCGTACGCAGAGCAAGTACAATGTTCGCTGAGCAAGTAGGTAGAATGCACGAAGCAGCAACCGTGGTTTGCAAGCTCCGCTAACTCCAAGCATATCATCGATCCAATTGCTATTTTTCGCGCCTTGCAGTCCGTAACATTTCCGATTGTATTATCCGTCCGAAAATTATAGATTTTAGAAAAACCCATATTCATAACATAAAATGAACAATTGCCAATACAAGCATCAAAACATCGAGTCAAAAGCGTGTATTGGACAGAGCTTGGAGAGTGGTAAGTGCGGCTTGGGCTCGCGCCTGACTTTAAAGGGAATGTGACACTTTGGTCGAGTCCTGGAATGTAGTGTAATTAGGGGTACTTTTAGCCGAAAATCATGGTAGCTTCCATGATTTCTCTGAAAAAAATGTAAAAAAACTCAATATTTTTTAAACATGTTCCTCTAGGAAAAGAAATAAATGTCTGCCTGTGAATGATGTCATGATCTGGCAACCACTACCGTATTCAATAGGCTCCAAGGGCTTGGATTGGCTGATACTCACCGTGACGTCAGCATATGTCGTCACACCAACAACCACGACAACTGTGGCCTGCTGCTAAGGGTACGTGAGGGGTACATTTCAGGTAGTTTTTAGCCTTTCTCTACGGAAATATTGAGTTTCAAGATAAATGATATACAGAGTACCGGGTTTTCCGGCATATTTTACATTTTGGCTATCTCATTCGTTCGTTCGTTGTTAGGACTTTCTCCACTCGAGTTTAAAGAAGTTGAAGGAGCTTTCGACCTGTATTTCAGGCCTTCGTCAGCAGTTTAATACACGGTAGAAAAACACAATTCAAAAACAATCCATGATCTATGATTCAAAAACAATCCTTGGCTATCTCAGTTAAAATCACGTTATAAAGGTGCCACATTCCCTTTAATATTCTACGATTTTGTTTACCTCCAGTCACCCGGTCATTTTTGGGTGAAATCGGGAAATATTTGGAGACATGTAAACAAAGTTATTCCATATATTTCACAGACACTCCCAAGTTGTACCCTTTCGAGATGAATACAAGTAAGCCCCTCATTTGAATTATTTTGACGAAAGCAATCGATTAGTGCCTCATCCGTTGCCCTCCCTCTTGTATGTAAACATGTCCAAGCCCATGAGATGGCCACTATCAGACCCACTCAGTCCCCCCCTCCCCCACGTCTTAAGACCGAGAAAACAGAATAGGGCTGACCTTCATGAAGAGGAAGCAACTGAGGTCGGCGAAGTTGCCCGGTTGAGCTCCCGGGCTGACCGTCTGGATGACGTACCAGTCGGCGAAGCCGGCCGAGGTGGCCCACGAGCCGTACTTGAGCAGCTTCACGTGCTCAGGGTCCACCTGTCGGCACTTGGACGACAGCGGAAACCATAGATGGCCGCCTGCAAGTGGAAATAAGAATAATCACCCATTGTCTGCAATGCAGAACCACAATGCAGAACCATTTTAACACATGCATTGACGGGGGGCGGGTACCCACCCCCTTCGGGTTTTTTGGAGACAGCAGTAAAACGGCGGCGCGTAGCGCCGCCGTACTCGGATACCTTTTCCCTCATCCCTTTTACAACTTCTGTGAAAATTTGAAGGTTAGGTCATCTCAGGTCAGGTCACCAGTACAGGTCAAGTGACTTGACTTAAAAAAAAGTTTAAGATAGCATAAGTCGGAGCAGGGTGAACTTATCCGATTGAAACTCATATCACATAATGGACCTACCGATTTCTCTAAAATATTATCCGGTATTTTTGATATCGATGACCTAAGGTCAGGTACGAAGCATGACCTATCCATTGGAAATACATAAGAAAAATAGTTTTTACTGTATAACTCAGTAACGGATAGTGATAGAGCGTTAATTTTAGCTGCATTAGACTCACCTTGGCTTTGCGGTTCTAATGATAGGCATTTTATATAATTTGACCCTGACCTGACCTCAGGTCAGGTCAAATCCTTGATTTGACCTAGCAAGGTTAAATTATATATCATTCGATTCGGCTTGCTGCGAGGATTCATATGGTTCAATTCATTTTTTCTCTATCTCTACTGGTTCAGATGTAATGACCGAAAAGCTTAATTTACATGTTATCCCTATTACGGCATGTTTTGACCTCTCGTGACCTTAAACGTGACCTAACAAAAAATGGTTCAAATAATTTCGATGGAGAAGTAGATGGGCTACCCAACGCCGTTTACCGCTTTTTTGCAACCTAACGTGGTTCTCGAGATCTTAGGTGGGCGGGTACCCGCCCCCTCGTCAAAGCGAATGTGGCTCAGACCCCCGTCAATGCGCGTGTTAAGCCCCAATATAGACGAAGTTTGACCATACGAAAATGTCTTGTGGGTCCTACCAGAGAGGGAATGATTTTAATAAACGCTCAAGCAGGGATGCGGGCCGCGAGGTCGGGCGACCATTCTGCCCGGACCGGAGCCGCCGAAACACTTACGAGAGGAGCCGGAGCCGCAGAAAGGGTCGGCGGCCCCAAAACCAAAATTACCAAAATCAAACGAAATGGTCACATTTACCGTGAATGTCGCAGGAAACACCGTTATTCACCTGAAATATTACATTTTCTCAATATGTTAGTATATCGAGATTAGTGAAATATTGCAACTAGGTGTTCCGTAGACGGTTTCACTCGGGCAGGTGATGCGCCCGGAAATTTAGCATGGGCAGAAATTGGCATTAAAGAAAGCATGGGGACACCGGATCCACGGGAGACAAAAGGACATGCCCCCAAAACTGCCCAATTTTTGGCGATTTTCTAAAAAACCATATGTTTTCACGATTTACCCTATACTGTCGGCCTGCATCCGCCCCTGTTGACAGACGCCGGGGATGCCATTCCGGTCAGCCCCCAAAGCCCCGGAAGGGGGAGACTACCTTTGGCCCCCAAAGGCCGAAGAAATTGTTTGAAAAAGGTGTTTACACTAGGTCTGTCGAGCAATAAAATCTTTGCTCCCACATCCCCCCGCCAGGAGAGCTATCATGTACTCGAGAAGTAGTTTATACTAGGCCTGTCGAGAACCCAGGGCAAAAGGCCAGAAAACAGCACCCGTCACTGATGCGGCACTAGCCGACTCAAAACCTGGGTCGCCAAAGAGGGCGATCGTATGCGACATCTTAGATAGATATCCAGCCATCATCCAGCGGGCTAGCCTGGTAATGGCCGCGCTACCAGTTACTCAGTGTCCGTGGAAGGTTGTTCTCCGCGATGAAGCTACTGCTTACTGATCTCAGGTCCAGGCTAAGAGCAGACATATTGAGGCAATGTTGCTGCCCGCCCAGCCGCGATTGGGTGGTGTAGTGAGCGAACCAGCCTGGGCCCTGGGCAGTAGGGTGGTTGGTTCCGATTTTTCTCGAAAAGGAATTATGCCATCAGCCTATCTGATGTGTTTTTGATGTTGAACACTGTTAGCTTAGGGTCGTTCAAAAAGTTTTCTTCTTTCAGACTCGAACCCACTTTTTCCCATTATATATTCAATTCTCATTTTAATAAGCCACATTCCAAGCGTCTACGACAGCGGGAAAGATCGCCTCAAAACGGTTAAAGATTTCATGTTTCCGGCGCGATTGGCCGCCCGGCGTTGCAGTCTCCCTTGTTAAATTGGGATATAAGGGGTCATAACCTACCAGTAAAGACAGCCTGTCATGTGCGAGCGTATAAGAGCGGTAGATGGGATTTAACATGCAGGCATTTACTTGTCAGACGTATTTGTAGCGCAATACAAATACATGTTATTCCACAAAAGACCTGAAATTAAATGATTCAGCACCCTCGTACTCTAAATCCCGACAGAACATGAATGCCTTCCGGAGGCGAACCTTTCTCTAGTAACTATCGCTGGAGAACGTCGTGAGGCAGGTGATTCTCCCTATTCTCTTGCGAACTATTTAAGAGCTCTGGTACTGATAAAAGAAGATCCTGTTTCATATTTTTACCGTTTAGGTGGCTCACGAAATCTTCCACCAGCTCACACCACGTTCTGTGGGACCGTTCACGACAGTAAGTTCTGGAATACCTTGAAATAGGGGAAGCTATACCAGCTTCTCAACGGAGCCATTTCTGATCAGAATATTTCAGATTCAGGCAATCGAATACCAGCCAGCTGTCAGGAGTAACAAGCTGGCTGAGGCTTAGTACCGACCATTTACAGAGCTCTTCATAGCCTCTATCGGAAACTTAAGCCTGCCCTAGTCAAATGTGAATCGTTTGCTGTTTTGGCCAATTGTTGTGCGACTGGCTCCTTACCTTCAAGATGGTGGTTCTCACCAGCGCACAGAATATAACTTTCTGTGCACAGATACCACAGCTGATGACAAATTGACTTCAGCACATTCAGGGTGATTTCTATATTAACTTAATGAAAACACTGCATTGCATTTTATGGATAGCTTTGAGGCTCATAGAAGGCTCTAAAGCTGACTATCCGCGACGGAGGAACCCAAATGCATGGCTTAGAACCACTTATAAGGAAAGCCGCTAACTATTTCGGAGTCTGAGTGGCCCAGTCGGTTAGCGCTTGCGCTCGGCTGGCCAATGGCATTCATTATGTGCTGGGTGTCGTGGGTTCGAGCCCACCCAGAGGCAGAATCTGGCACCCTGCTCTAGCCCGAGCTAATTCTTTCCCTCTCTCCTCTGATGCCATATGACCTGAGCAGTTGATGAGTTGTTAAACTCCAAAAATTATAATATTCTGTCTTTTAGTATCTTCTGGAATGATGAACGGAATCTGACACAGTAGTAGCACGCACTTCATGCCAGAAATGTCCTATACTCCATAATGTGGCTCGCTGGTGAGTTCCGGGTCTTCTAAACAGACAGTTGTTGGAGACAACCTCTCCTGACAGCCACACGTAAACCAGCTTGCGCAATTCGAGATAATACTCCGGTATTGTGTAGAGGCGCTGAAGTCAATGTCAAACGCAACTGTTATTTGTGACCAGAAAGTTATAATCTGCTTCGTAAATAAGAATCACAATGCTGAAGGTAAAAAGGCAGTGATACAGTACCTGGCCTAAACAGCAAAACCATCCACCTTTCAGTTTTTCAGTTAGGTAGGCTAAAGTTTCCGACAGAGGCTATGAAGAGCTCGGCTCGATACCAAGCCTCTCCCAATTTCTCATTCCTGAAAGCTGGATGGTATTCGAGCGCCTGAATCTGAAAGATTCTGACAGGAAATGGCTCCGTTGAGAAGCTGGTGACTGGTATAGCTTCCCCTGTTTCAAGGTATTCCAGAACTTACTGTCGTGAATGGTCCCACATAACGTGGTGTAAAACTGGTGGAAGATTTCGTGAGCCACCTAAAGGGTAAAAATATGAAACAGGATCTTTTTATCAGTACCAGAGCTCTTAAATAGTTCGCAGGAGAATAGGGAGAAGCATCTGCTTCACGACGTTCTCCAGCGATAGTTGCTAGAGAAAGGTCCGCCTCCGGAAGGCATTCCTGTTCTGTCGGGATTTAGAGTACTAGGGTGCTGAATCATTTAATTTCAGGTCTTTTGTGGAATAGCATGTATTTGTATTGCGCTGCAAATACATCTGACAAGTAGATGCCTGCATGTTAAATCCCATCTACCGCTGTAATACGCACGCACATGCCAGGCTGTCTTTACTGGTAGGTTATGCACCCCTTTCATCCCAATTTAACAAGGGGAGACTGCAACGCCGGGCGGCCAATCGCGCCCGAAACATGAAATCTTTAGCCGTTTTGAGGCAATCTTTCCCGCTGTCGTAGACGCTTGAAATGTGGCTCATTGAAATCAAAATTGAATATATAATGGAAAAAAGTGGGTTCGAGTTTGCCATAACAGTGCAGTGCAGTTTGCCATACGACTGCACTGCAGTGTAGGTTGGTCCAGTTTTGAGGTTCACTGGCCTTTGGCATCTGGTCAAGAGCGTTCGTTCATCCAGTGGCCATTTTTCATTCGTAAAAATACATAGTCCCTTTGTATCTGATGGACTTTCACGCCCTTGAGAACGTTGCGATCACATTTTGGATATAGGTACATTGCCGGAGCCGGTGCCGGAGCCGGAGCCGGAGCCGGTCGGAGCCGACTATTTTGCCCGGAGCCGGAGCCGGAGCCGGAGCCGTTAGGACACTTGAACCCGGAGCCGGAGCCGGAGTCGGAGCCGAAATCATAACCCCGGACCGGAGCCGGAGCCGGAGCCGTCCAAAATTGTCTCGGCTCCGCATCCCTGCGCTCAAGAGCTAGTACGTTAGGTGTCATATTGTGATACCATGCCATTTTAACCCATTTACACGATCCCCGCTGGGGGGCGAAATTAGCCCCCCCGTATCGCATTTCCTAAGAAAGCTAAAGAAAATTGCGGACGGCATTCGAAACTCTTGACGAGGCGAAGAGAATTTATATGCAGTATTTTTATGTCAGGTCAATATTGAGGTCAGCATAGGTCAAATAAGGTCCCATAGGCTTACAACAGGGCAGGGTACGTTTCCCCCTCTAGAGATATTTACTCAGTAGAGCTAGAGCACATATTCATGCATAATTGGATTCCTCTCATCGCGGCAAATCGAATAATGTATAATATGACCGTGCTAGGTAAAATTGTGAAAATGACCTGATATCGAGCTAGGTCAGGGTCACAGGGTGACCTGGTATGATCATGTTGCATATCAATCGACTACCGTGATAATATAAACACAATGCAAGCCAAATAGGAGCTTTATCTCAACTCAGTGAGAAGTTATTGGTAAAACAATCACGGTATGCTTCTGTGACCTGACATGACCTTTGAGAGGTCATCTGGTCAAAAACTCAACTTTATGGTCAAGATCGTGGTAAGGATACACTGTTTGAGGATTTTAATATTTATCTGTCCAGTATTTACTGAAAACGAGACATTCCAATTTTTCACCATATACTTATAATGGAGTGACCAAACATTTGAACCCACCTTAGGTCAACAATATCGAAATTCAGAGATAACAGAGTTGTAGACCCTAATGGCCTCATCATGTTGTGAAAATTTGAAACTGATCGGTTGGCAGATGTTCTTTAGGCACTGCTTCAAACTCTTGATTTTAGGTTTTGAGGTCGGGTCACTTGACCTTGGATAGCTCACTGACCTGATATGACATGACCTAAAAAATCTGGTCAGATGCGTAAAATTGATCAGGGATAAGGTACTGCAAGTTTCGTTGCTCTGCGTCTCTTCGTTTTTGCGTTACCTGGGGAAAACCAGGAAGGGGCGAATTCCCCCCCAGCGGGGCGCGTGTTAACTGTCTGGAACGCTGGAGTAGAAAAAATGGTTTATACTCTTGGACTGAAAAACCACGGGTGTTCATTATCTCGCAGGCGCAGGGCCTGTCCGGAATCAATCGTATCGTTGCGCGGCAAAACTATCATTTTCCAACCGACGGTAACGTTTCTCGAAGTAACGTTTGGTAAACGGCTGACATACAACACACATATTATGAATGTTCGTGACAAGTGTTTCAAATATTTGAATACCCTAAAAATGTGCATCTCTTCTATCGTACGGAGCTGACAGTAAAACGCTCGTCATTCTCTATCGCTGTCTTGTTCGTTCCAAGATGGACTAGGCTTGCTTCGTTTACGACTCTGCATCGATATCAGCCAAACGGTGTCTGTACACAGTTCACCACAGCGCACTCAGAGTGGCTGCAGGAGCATCTAGGACCACACCATGTTCTAGCTTGCTGGTGGAGGCGAACGAACCACCCCTCGCAATGAGACGGTGCCTGCCGGCACAGCGCTACGTGTACAAGTTGACCCAGTCTCCGTCCCGTCCCACGTACAATGCCGTCTTCTCAAATGGTATGTTGCGGTTGTTTATCAATAGCGAAAGAGGGAGTACCTCTGGGTGTGCGCGCGCATCGCCTCCCGGCCGGCCGTGGCATCCGACGTCGTATTATAAGTCGTAGCGAGCTCTCGGATATTCCACCATGGGAACTAACACCACCAGAGATTGACACGACTCTTGCAGGAAGCACCAAATCTGACGCTATTCCTCTGGAATTTAAATATTTATCCCTCGAACACATCGCAAAATATGCAGGCTGTGTTCAATTTTTCACCGATGAATAAAAAAACTGAGCTGGGGGTTGGATGTGCTTTTGTGACCGACTTAGTGAATAGAAATTTCTCACTCTCTCCTTTTTCATCTGTTTTTACTTTGGAACTTACTGCATTGGACAAAGGTCTCTGTTTCATAGAATTCAGTGACGACACTAGAAATGTTATTTTCACCTTCAGTCTTAGTAGTGTCCAGGCTTTGAGTGGCTTTAACCCAAATAACGGACTTGTTTTGAAAATTGTTCTCCACCTAACTCGCCTCGCCAGACAGGGTAAGGATATAACTCTCTACTGGGTGCCGAGTCATGTCGGCATTCGATTGAATGAAGCGGCGGATGCAGCAGTAAAGGTATCTTGGGATGCAGCAGCCCGGCGGGCTGCTCAGAGATCCTGTAGAACAAGGCAGCTGATTCCTGTTCGAGATCTTTTACCACACATATCTGGCTACCTTCGCAGTACATGACATTAGAAATGGCACGAACAGACAAATAGCAAACTCGGGGTAATCAAACCCGAATTAGGTGAGTGGCCGTCCTCGCTGCGCGCTCATCGCCGTGAGGAGGTGGCTCCGTGCCGACTGCGAACTGGCCCCTGTTGGCCACTCACTGATATCTGCTGCGTGGCGAACCCCGACCTCAGTGTCGGCGGTGTGCAGTCCCCTTGTCGGTTCGGCACATCCTGGTGTCGTGTCCGGAATATGATAGTCTCAGGCTTTCATGTTTCGGTTCACGTCGTCTCACTGACACAGCTGATTGGCCCAGACTCGGACATGATTGAGAAGGTGCTGGATTATCTCAGAGCCACTGACTTCATGGTTGTATTTGACCCGGGTTGATGACTTGTGTTTTGGTAGCTCCCTACCAATGATAGTGACAGTGACCCTACCAGTGACAATCAGAATGTGGTTTTTATGGACTGTGTTGCTGTCCGCTTTTTGAAAAACACTTTCCTTACCACACATGTGTATGTATGTATGTATACTTCAGAACATCCTCATACAGGAGAGGCTTTTCATATTCCATCGTCAATTGGGTGCAGCAGGAGATAAAAATATAAAAGTGTAAAAATTACAAGAAAACCTAAAAAGCAAGATAAGAAAGGTGATCACGCATAAAACACATCTAAAACAGATACACGGTATAAATGACATTGGCACACAATTAAAAGCGTGCTAACTCGCACGCACACACTCACAAACCCAACATGTTTCATGCGGTGATTCTAACGCTACCCTTAACCCTCGCCCCACCGGGGGGGCATCGATGGCCCCCCCTAAGGTTTTTCCGGGATAGCAGAAAAACGACGAGGCGCAGCACCGCGGTTGAGGGCTCTACCTCTCACTGCATCATTTTCCCATCATCCCTGAAATTTTTTACCCCGGGTCACCCAAGGTCAGGTCACCAGACGAGGTCAACCAAGGTCACCTCACTTCACCTTTAGAGCTCTGTAAGAGCTACATTTCAAAGTCGATCGATTTGAAACTTCCTACGCTTCATGACCCCTCCAGGGTCTACAAGGTGTATATCCGGGATTTTTCGATTTCGTGCCCTGAGGTCAGGTCACGAGGCGACCTCTCCCATTGGAAAAGCATAGGGAAAAGCTATTTCATGATATAAAAGCCACAAAAATGATTGCAAATACTCAGACTGCTCAGAACAGCGTTTTTGGACACCCTTTCACGGATCCCAGGGGGTCATATTTGCCCTTAGACTTTTCCAAGGTCATCCAAGGTCACCAGAGGTCAAAAACAGTATTTGGCAATAACTTTTGACCTAATTGAGTTAGAGCGGTGAAACAAACACCATCGTGTTTGTCTTGTTGCTGGCTTTCATTTGATATACGGCAAGGTCACTTTTTGACCTTTCGTGACCTCAGGTCATATTAGGTCACGAGGTGACAGACAGACAGACAGACAGACAGACAGACGTGTATTTTCATATTTGACACTTAAACACATAAGACATGGTTCGCGATTGGCGCAAAAGCACGAATGCTTAAACAAGGCGCCGCTCGTACGGTTTGGTTCCTGACATGCCGCACCACCACGGAGGGAACCACCCAGTGCCGCCACTCAAAGTACATAAGCCGCCGAGTGCCGACCACGCAGCGCCACCTCTGCCCGGCCCGGGCTGGTCAGAAGCAGTTAATCGAAGCGTTTTGTTTTATGAATATATTTGAATATGATTGGGTTTACTTTGCTAGAGTTTGACTTATTTAATAAAGAACCATGGAGAATGATGTTTAGTTTTGATTGTTTATCTATGTTGCTCATGTTCATACCGGTTACAGAATCTATTTCTTGAAACATAGCCATTCTCGCGTGGTTAAATAGTTGACAGTTAAGCAAGTAGTGGGGTGTATCCTCTTTTGTATGGCCGCAAGCGCAGTGGGGAGTATCGGTTGCTTGTATTTGAAACTGGTGTGCGTTTAATTTGCTCATTCCTACCCTCAATCTAGTCAAAATATAGTTTTCTTTCTTTTGGCCCAGAGAGTAATAGAGAGGAGGAGGAGGTGTTCCTAAAATATGTCTGATTTTGTTTTTGAATTTCTTCTTAGAGGCAATATCTCGTATATTTTGGGGTAATAGGTTCCATTGTTCGATAGCGTTCGGAAGAAAGGATTTTTTAAAGCCGAGTGTTCTGTGCCGCGGTACTCTTATTCTTTCTGGATGTCTTAAGGCTCTGGGCATATGATTTTCTCTTGTTTCGGGAACGACGTTGCGTATAAATTGAGGTACGGAGGGGCTATTTAGAAGATTATGAAAAAATACAATTTTGTTGATTTTCCTTCGTGTTTCAAGTGAGCTCCATCCAAGGTCTTTTGTCAATTTATCCGTTGGTGTTCGTAGGAGAGTCCCTGTCACTAGTCTGGCGGCTCTATTCTGTAGTCGTTCGAGTCTAAGTTTGTCGTTTGCTGTGATGTGTCCGTCATAAATAATGTCGCAGTAGTCAAAGTGGGGCCTTACATAAGTCGTATAGATTTGATTTAAGATTGTTCTTGGGAGAAACTTTGCCAGAGGGTAGACTGGGCTTAATGTTATATTTACTTTTTTGATAATTTGATTTATGTGTTCTTTGAATTTTAAATCATGAGAAAGAGTAATTCCTAGGTGTTTGTGTTTTTCCACCACTGGTACTGGTTCACCACCAAAGGTGAGTTTTGGGACTTGTGGTTTGTTTTTTAAAGAAAATGTTTGCTGAACTGTCTTTAGTGCATTAAAAGTAATAAACCATTTATTTCCGTAACTATATATTTTGTCTAGGTCTGCCTGAAGTGTGGTTTGGGTGGCGATGAATGTTTCGGTAGAATGAGCCGCATACAAGGATGTGTCGTCGGCGAAGCAAAGTATGTCGTGGGTCGTTTGTTTTGTCAGGGAGTTTAAGTAGAGGAGGGCGAGGAGGGGGCCAAGAACGGATCCCTGAGGACAGCCTGCATTTAGTGAGAGTGTAGACGAAGTGGAATTTTGCAAGCTAACACGTTGTCTTCTGTCCGTGAGATAAGATGTGAGCCAGTCTAAAGCCGCAGTCAGTCCGAATTCACGTTTGCATTTTTCTAAAAGTCCTCTGTGCCAAATTTTGTCGAAGTAGCGCGAGATGTCAAGGTACACTGCAGTGAAGTCTCGTCCCTCATCTAATGACTCGTTTAGTTTGTGTGTCAAATAAAATACTTGCATGTGCGTACTGTGTCCTGGACGGTATCCACTTTGTCTGTCAGTAAGGAGGCTATTTTCTGACAAGTGTTTGTATATTTTTCGGAAGACAACTTTTTCAAAAACTTTAGATAGGCAGCATAGAAGGCTGATCGGTCTATAGCAAGAAATGTCGGATGGGGACCCCTTATTTTTGAAAATAGGTTTTACATTGGCGAGTTTCCATGCTGACGGGAAAATACCGAGTTGAAGAGATTTGTTGAAAAGCTTCGTAAGTGGGTCAGCTATGAGGATTGCGGTAAGTTTTAATAGTTTAGTTGGGATCTCGTCGGGACCGGTTGATTTATGGGGCTGTAACTTATTTAATTCATGTAGTACTTCGCGTTCGGTGACCACCAGGGGAGCAATTTCTGGGACAGGGGAGTCTGGTGGCTCAGTAATAATTGTCTCGGGCTCTTCTATGTCTAGTGTTGATTGGGAAGCAAAATAATTGTTTAACATGTTGGCCTTCTGGTCATCGTCGTTGATCAATGTTCCATCTTCTCTCACTAAAGGGGGATTTCACTTTTAATTTTACGGCCAGTCAGTTCTCGCAAGATAGAATGATACTTGTGAGGGTTGCTTTTATACTGAATGAGTTGGTTTGTTTTCAAAAGGATATAGTGGTTTTTAATTTGGCGTGTGTCGTTTGTGACCTTGTTTCTCTGCGACCGCCACCTTTGCCAGGCAATTTTTGTCTCTGGATGATTTTGATCTTTATGCTGGGCCTGCATAGTTTTTGCTTGTTTAAATAGTCGGTCTCGTTTTCTCATCGCAGATTTAAGGGACTTAGTCATCCATGGTTTGTCTTTTGATTTGAAAGTAATAGTTTTTAAGGGAATTGTTTCTGCTGCCGCGTTTTTAGGGTGTTTGTGAACAAGTTCACTGCAGTGTTCATGTCTTTGTCTAGTATGTCCTGCCAGTCTGTCGTCGTGAGAATGTTGGTCAGTCGTTGTGCATCAAGCTTACTATAATCCCAAATTGTTTTATACTGTATCTGCGGGGCAGCAATTCTCTGTTTAATTGAAACATAGACCGGTAAATGATCAAGCGCAGAAAAAGATGACAGGACACCACCATTGGATATTATTTGCTTGTTGTCAACATAACACAAATCGCGTAAATTTTGAGTTTCTCCCTGTACTCTGGTGGGCTCTTCAATTACTTGAGATAGTCCTAGAGAGTCAGCTGTTGCCTCTAATTTCCGTTCAAAATGTGTCAGTGGAGAATGGGGTACATTTTTGTTTTTTAAATACATGTTACCAGCATTTAGATCCCCCATTACTATTATGCATGTTGGGTTGTATCCTTTTGCTTGATTTACACTTTCCGCTAAGTATTCAAGAAATAGCTCTTGGGCTTGAGCGTCTGAGTTTGGAGGAATGTACGTGCAACATACTATTAAGAGCATATCTTTCAGTTTAATTTTCGCCCATACCCACTCAATGTTACCTAATTCTAAATCTGGAAGTCTAACAATGGCAAGTGTTGAATGACAATACAGTAAGACTCCTCCTCCTTTTCTATTTCTATGACGTGCAAGGGGGCTATGAAAGTTACTTAAGTTATACATACAACTGTCGATAGAATCATCTAGTTTAGTTTCTACAAGGCCAAATACCCCTATGTTGTTTTGACTCACAAATGTTTCTAGCTCGTCCCTTCTATTTTCGGCTGTGATACTATTAATATTAATGCTAGATATTTTCAAATCATGCTCAGTTCCCATGAAGACAGGATTCGTAGCACCCGGGCCCGGCAGAAGCGGCGGCGCGGCATCGGCAGCAGTTGACTGGTTTGAGTGGCCGCGAATCGGGTCGCCCCCAGGCGGGGGTCAGCGGCTGAGCATTCATGAGCAGGCACTGTTCATTTGCATCTGGTAGGCAGACAAACAATTGGTCACCATCACATTATCGGTTCAATTTTACACAGTCATCACAGACAAATAGCACACAAGGTAAATTTCTGGGGTGACCTCTGGCGGTCAAACCACTGGCGGGAGGTCTTTACGTTCCACATGGCGGAAAAAGTACTGGCAATTTGCTATCAAATGTACTTTACCAGGCCTCAATAGCTCTAATGACATAAGAGTTATGCCCAGTTTGCTTAATCATTGCATATTTGAGTGAAAATAGCCGATCTTAACCTAATTTGACCTCTGGAGGTCAAACCATTGACCTGAGCACTAAAACATGCGAAGTAATTTCTTACTGAATTCACGCGAGCTTTCTATTGCACTTTGCAGATTTGCGCTAACGCCCATATTTTCGGAGTTAGAGGGGGCCATCGATGGCCCCCCGGTGGGGCGAAGGTGGCGCCGGACCCCCGGTGGGGCGCGGGTTAAAGGGAATGTGGCACCTTGGTCGAATCCTGGAATTTAGTGCAATTAGGCGTACTTTTAGCCGAAAATAATGAAACCACTCATGATTTCTCTGAAAAATGTACAATAAGCTCAATATTTTGATCTTTAAAATACTCCTCTAGAAAAAGAAATAAACATCAGCCTGTGAATGATGTCACGATCTGGCAACCACTACCATACTTGAAATGCTTCAAAGGCTTCGATTGGCTGATGCTCATCGTGACGTCAGCATATGTCGTCACACCAGCAGCTCACAACAATGGCCGCCCGGCGGGGCTGATGAGGGGGCTCGTGTCAGATAGGTTTTAGCTTTTTTCTACGGAAATATCGAGTTCCAAGACAAATGACATATGGAGTACCGGGTTTTCCGACTTGCTTTACAACTTGGCGATCTCAGTTAAAATCACGTTATGAAGGTGCCACATTCCCTTTAACTTCGTCTGGCACGTTGTTGTAGCATGACAAAGCCGTATGAGATAGCCTGCGCTTTCCTGCATTCGTTTTGGCACGCGTTGACCGCAAATGTCCGGCTTGTCTGGTACCTATGTGCGCTAGGCCGATTCACACTGCTTAGCACAGACGGTTCTCAGTACGTTGTACACAGTGGATTAAACTGAGCTGATGGAATGCCAGTAGATTGGAAGGGCTGGACAGACGCCGGTTAGGAATAGGACTCGGGCATTAAAGTTAATGATTTTCTGGATCCGATGAAGTTGTGTTTCGCTACAAGTGCCGTATAGAGCAATTCCGTACCTGATGTGGGATATGACAAGTGATTGTATTAGTAGTTTAAGAACAGAATGGGGAATGATGTGTCGAATATGCATGAGTGCGATCAGGAAACCGTTTCATTTCTGGGTGAGATGATCTATATGCGGCTCGTATGTGAGTTGACGGTACATATGTATACCCAGGTTTTTAACCTGGCTTGTCTGAGTGACCATGGTGTTACCTACCCGAATGCCAACTTGGGGAATATCTTTGAGGATGAAAGATATTCGCTCCTGGCATTTGGCGTCACCAACACAACTTTTCTGAGAGTGATCGGGCCGATGAGAACCCTCTTTCAGGTCTTTTGTAAAAGACACGACTAACAGCAAGACAGACATGACTAACACAACTTTTTGTTAGGTTTATGTTACTTTTAGGTAACAAGGCAGCGTTCAGCAGAAGTCTATTTTACGTTGTACTTTACTGGCGGTGATATGGGCGCGATATCACCTTTAGGGTCGGCAGGCCCTTGCGCCCAAATAATTAATCAATCGTGTAGACACTTGCCGCAGCCATTGACGTCACCAACTGGCCGCCGAGCTGTCCGGTGACGTCATGTCTGGTTGTGAGGCACGCAAAACAACATGCATGACTTGCAACAGCATTATTTAGGCAATGCGCCCGTCACCATCCCCACCGCTCCCATGTCTCGGAGTGGTAACATTTTCACTGACAGCAAGGTCCAATTTAGGAGTCAGCCCTGGCTTGCAGCAATCAAATCACCGAGCTTAACGACTGTATATCTATGCTGAATCGATCAGAGCCAGATCATGGCGGCTCCAGTTGGCTCCGCCCCGCCAACCACGCTGTCTGTGCACGCTCCTGGCATTCTGGTTACAACGATGTCCTGGCGCAGCTTGTGTACCAGCTTGTGTATGCACTTGCGTTAGCCATTGACGTCACCAACTGGTCGCCGAGCTGTACAGTCATGTCATGGTAACAGAGATGGCTGGGCGGAACGCAAATCCAGATGCATGGCTTGCAACAGCATTAATGCACCAGTCAACATCCCCACCGCTCCTATGTCTCGGAGTGGCAACATTTTCACTGAGAGCAAGTTCCGATATAGGCAAGCCAACCAAGAGCATGGTAACAATACCCATCGCTCTTGCCAATGGACTTTTCCGGCGATGCGCACGGAGGCGTGTCGACTAGGGCTGATAATCCGGGATCGGGATCCCGGGATCCCGGGATTGTATTAATCCCGAATCCCGGGATTATATATTTCCGAATCCCGCGATCCCGATATTTTCCAACACTAAAAATGGCGTGGAAAGCGTCGCTGATACAGTGGCGGATCCAGGGGGGCAAAAAGGCAATTGCCCCCAAACGGAAAAGCTCGGGGCAAAACTATGTTTTTGCCCCCCCCAAAGCGATCGACCTCCTTTTTCCCCCGACTCCTTTTTAGCTTGGAAGCAAAATTTTGGTGCTTCAACTCTCAACTTCAAAGAGAATTAGAGAAGTTCAGTGTAAATATTGGGGCTTGGATAGGAAAAAATGTATCTTGAACCCATATTTTTCACCCCGTGACTTTTTTTTTGCTTCTCGTCTCCAGTTCCAAAAATCCTACCGAAAAGGCATATTGTAGCGCAATTTTTCACTGCGCGACGTTTTTTTTCTTCTTTTTCTTTTCGACTTTGGTTTGCCCCTCCCAAACTAACCGGCTAGATCCGCCACTGCGCTGATAGTATTAAAAATCATTATAGAATCCAACAACATGCTACAGCGTTATTTTATGCTTAATATTTTACCTACCTGAAATGTTCAAACACAAGCAAAAGCAAGGCTCTCCCTACTGCATGTGCCTAGATTATACCTGGCATCGCTTCACAGTTCACACCGTGTCAGTTTCTCTGTTCGAGCTCGTCTCTCTCTCTCTCTCTCTCTCTCTCTCTCTCTCTCTGCCCGCAGCGTCGTACCCTCAAGCATTCAGTTTCAGGTCATATTACTCGGGAGGTTGCCGACTATCTCGACCATCGAATAGGAGGGGTTGAATTGCTCTTCGTATCTGTGAGGGAGCATGTCCTCTGACTCAGTTACTCTCAGTGCCTGCTGTCAGTGTGACCCAGAAGGCAGTCAGGGCTGGAAATTACGCATTGTGTGCATTTTTGGAAGTGCTTGCAATGACCGATTTTGTGGAATTTAATGGCAGTGCGGTGTGGGAAAACTTCCATAGAAGTCAGGATGGGAGCACAGCAAAATGTCGCCTTTGTAAAAAGGTATTGAAAATAGCTGGAGGATCAACAAACGGACTTCACGTCCATCTCAAGAGTAAGCATGGTGGTGAAAGCGTTGCTGGACCATCCCAATCCAGGGAGACCCCGCAGAACTTGTCCGGTGAAAATAGCTCCAAAACATCGAAACCTACGACAGGAATGAGGACCCTAGATTCCTACTACGTCTCTAAAACTGAGGAGGACCTGGATTCCATCTTAGCTAGAATGTGCGCGAGAGATGGGCTGCCTTTCACAGTTTTTTTGCACTTCACCGGACCTGCGCAGACTAATGGCTGCTAAAGGTTACAAAAACCTACCAATCCATCATAACGCCATTCGCCGGCGTGTTCTCAAACACTGTGCTCGCCTGAAGTGCGAGGTGAAGGCGAAGTTGGCCGATCAAGTGTCCAAGGGCAAAAGGTTCTCGCTTACAATCAATGAATATACGTCCTTGAAAAACCGTCGCTACATGAGCGTGACTGTCCACTGCGAATGCAACATGTGCGGTCTCGGTGTCGCGCGTTGTCACGGCTCAATGCCAGCCGAGAAGTGCCTGGATCTTCTGCAGGGCAAGTTGGCAGAATTTGGTCTTGAGCTCAGTAAGCACGTCACCTGTGTCACAACCGACGGAGGTTCCGTGATGGTCAAATTCGGGAAATCACTGCCTTGCGAACACCAACTCTGCCTCGCTCACGGCGTGCACCTGGCCGTCATCGACGCTCTGTACTCGAGTGATGACAGGCAGACCTCTGAACAAGCAGACGACGGCGGTGGTGGTGAAACTTACCAGGTGAGATCAATTTTGATGTACCTGAAAGCTTTTATTCTGAGATAGCGCAAAAATAGCTTATTACGACAGTGACGGCAAATTATATATTTGCAAGTGTTTGAATTTTGCTGTGCGATCTGATATGAATATTTGTGGTCTTTTGACATTCAGTGTCTTTAAATTCCTTCTCTGATCGATGTCACGCACATCCTTTGTATTTTTTGCGTATTTTATCATCATGGGTGAAAATCAGTGAGTCAAATTTGAACTGGTCAATTGACTTGTATTGCCGTTTTAGCTGCATGGCATGCCTATGCAAATTGTTCTGTCGTCGTAGCGTTAATGTGAATCTTGCCGCCTTGCAGGTTAACTCGTCAGAGGAATCCGACTGTGATGACGAGGATGACAGCAACAGCACGGACGAAGACACAGATGGTGCTACCTGTCACCGTGAACTACACAGTTCGATCAATCCAATCGTAAACAAGATTAGAAACATCCTCCCCTGGTTTCGAAAATCCCCCGTACGAAACGAAGTCCTTCAGAAATACGTTAGAGAAGAACGTGGACAAGAACTGATGCTGGTGCTAGACTGTAAAACCCGATGGAATAGTTTGTGTGACATTGCTGGATCGGTTTGATACTCTGAAAGCAGCTGTCCATAAGGCAATTATTGACATGAGACAAACGTATTAAAATGATCGATGATTACGAATACGCCACCATACCTAGGCTCATTCGTTGCCTTAGGATCCTGAAACTCGGAGCAGAAGCGCTATGCAGGCGGGAAAGTGGACTTCTGGAGGCTGGAGCTGCTTTAACATTTATTTTAAATGCGCTTGAGAAGGAGGACAGTGTGATTGCATACAAACTGTCTGATGCGTTGAAACAGCGCATCAGACAGAGACGGTCACGTGCGGCAAAAGTTCTGCAATCACTCCATAACAAAATGTCGGCAGATAGAGATTGGAAAGATATTTTCCCTAGTGCCTCCCGCAAGGAAGCACAGGACTTAGTTTTGCACATGATGGGAAGAATGGGAGAACAGATGCATGCTACCGAAGTAGGTGTAGATACAGAAGTGATGGACGCTGATGATCCTGAACCAGCGCAGTCGCTTCAGTCGATGCTTCAACAAGCTCTAGATGAGGTTAGAGTTCCAGAGTCAGGCAACAGTTCATGCGCGTCCGGGATCAGCTTTTCCAATTCTTCTCTTATGGTCCAGGCCATAAGGAAAGAATTGGAAAACTTGCCTGTCTCAGGAAGGACGGGCATGGTAGCGCTGGCCTACAGCTGGCTCAAGGGCATAGTTCCTACGAGTGTTGAGTCGGGAATATCGTCACAAAAGTGCGGTCGAGTCTCGGCGACGAGGCCGTTGATGCCCTTTGCTTCCTAAAGTGCTACTACCGTAGCAAGTGACTTGTGTGACCAGGACACAATAGGCCGGGTCACAATAGGTAAATATCTCTGCTGTGATATGACTGGAAATATAACCAAGGAATATATTGTCAATGTCATTCATATGTTTTTATTTGTTTGGGGAGCAGAGCATTTGATTCTGTTTAGTGTCCATATGAATTTTCATGTGCTTTCCGCATGGTGAGAATAGTATGCTATGAGTTATCCTTAACGGGAAATATTTACTATGCTGTTAAGAATACGCCACATACGTATCTAACGCAGACACTAATTTTCGACATACTTATTGAAAAAGTGGCCAATCCCGGGATCCCGGGATATCCCGGGATTGAATCTCTCAAAATCCCGGGATCCCGGGATTGCGAAAAAGTCCCGGGATTATCAGCCCTAGTGTCGACGGCGGCTGTGTTACCGAGGGATGTCCGTGCGGAACCGGATTGGGCTTATGCCTGGCTCATTGAATTTTAAAACTGAACTTAAAGTGGCCTTGCTAGACATGTTAGAGGATTGAGTTGTGAATGTTTTTATTTTCGCTCACTACTGTTTAAGTGTATGTTTCTGCAGAGGATTTTGTCGGTATGTATCCAACCCTTTTGCCTCAGCCTATTTTGAACCGATGACCGGCTTTGAACTAGGACCGGCTTGGTCCTAGGGCCTCTAGCTGGATCTCTGTCCCACCAGCGAACCGTGCACCGTCAAGCCGCTGGCTCTGGGCTGAGTTGAGTTAAAAAAGTTACACCGGTGAGTTGAGTTAAGTTGGTTCACATCACACCAATGAGCTGAGTTTAGTTGACTCAAAAAGCCGGCGAGTCTGATAAGTTGACGAAAAAATGTGACTCAATAGATAAGTATGATGCTGCACATCAGTGCTTGAATATGTCTACATTTTCCAATGCTGTTAGCTGTATTAATTATCCTGATCAGTTGACTTATTATGCCACGAACATATAAAGTTAGATCTTTAGAGCTGTGACCTTTCCTGATGGGTAATACCTATGGAGGTGCAATTATTTGTTTATGCTTGGTGCGACCCTAAGCTGCTTGTAGG
The DNA here is from genome assembly GCA_034440635.1 of Lepas anatifera. Taxonomy (NCBI): domain Eukaryota; kingdom Metazoa; phylum Arthropoda; class Thecostraca; family Lepadidae; genus Lepas; species Lepas anatifera. The sequence continues at coordinate 1,435,927 of JAOTON010001346.1, read as the reverse complement.
AACTGAAAAGAAAAACAGTTTGAGTATATTACCATGATTGATCTATTGGTGTATTATTGATCTATAATTTAAAATTAATTTATTTACATGTCTGAAGCATAATTGTGTTATATTGTTTTAGTTAATGCATGCTTTTTATATTTATCTATTTAAATTTATCAGTTTATTTCTTTAGTTTATTACTAATTAATGTATTATAAATTGTTGATTTATTTGATATTGTTTTTGAATTAACTTTATTTTGAACTTGAGTCAAAGTTGATTCAGCGTGAGGTTTGAGTTGAGACAGGATCGATTTGGCCGGATTGAAATTTGAGCCAGAGTTGAATCGGCTCACTGAATTTCTTCTGGTGAGTTGAGTTGGAATTGAGTCAACCGCTTTTCGCATGCGGCATGAGTTGATCCAAATAACCAAAATTCTGAAACGCACAACTCCGCTCCCAAAGCCCTTGTGGGAGCCGCAGCTTTTAATACCCGTTCCACTGGGGCATTGACGGACGCAGGGGCGGAGACATTCCGGCCATAGCCCCCAAAAGGGCTGGAGGGGGGCCAAACTATATTTTGGCCCCCAAATGTCGGATAAATTGTTGAACAAAGGTGTTTACACTAGGCCGTCGAGCAAAAAATATTCGCTCCCACCCCCCCCCGAGGAGAGCGATCATGTACTTGGAGAGATAGCTTATACTAGGTCTGTCGAGCACCTAAATCGCACGTCCCCTCCCCCAGGGGGAGAGGCAGACTTGGGTTTGCCCCCCCCAAACTCGGTTCTGAGTCCGCCCCTGCACTAGGGCTCACACGTCACTAATAATTACTGGTAATTGTACCGACAAAACCAGTGGGCACAACCAACGCAATATTCGACTCCAATATGTCCTAGCTTGGACATAGTGACAAACGTCACAGTCACCGTTGCTTATGTTAACTCTTTGTATGAGTTGACTGACCTTTCCTTGAATCTATCCACAATAGTTGAATTTGTTTTTTTCTGTGATATTTTCCAGTATATTTCTGAGATATTCTTTAGACTTTTCCTATTTTAGCCGAGTTGCCCTTTTCCGTCATTGCCTTATTTCCGTTTTTCCAGGACCAAACGTGCCCAAGGGTTGATATAAACTAAGATATAGTAAGTTTTTTTAGCCACGTTAGAAAGTGCACTCATCCTCCAGTGGTGCCCTCGGAGGTGGTGTGCCCCCATACCAAAGTTTTGGCTGCGCCCCTGTGCCAGTCCAAGCCCAGATATCGTCTGAGACCAACAAAAACTATGAATTGAATAAGATTGGGGAACTTTGATGTCGATCGGTTTGCTTCGGCAAACAACGTAGTTATGCCATCATGACCAAGCAAGGTCCTCAGATAGCCTTAGCCTTATCCCGCGCCCCACCGAAGTCCGGCGCCACCTTCGCCCCACCGGGGGGCCATCGATGGCCCCCCCTCTAACTCCGAAAATATGGGCGTTAGCGCAAATCTGCAAAGTGCAATAGAAAGCTCGCGTGAATTTAGTAAGAAATTACTTCGCATTTTTTAGTGCTCAGGTCAATGGTTTGACCTCCAGAGGTCAAATTAGGTCAAGATCGGCTATTTTCACTCAAATATGCAATGATTAAGCAAACTGTGCATAACTCTTATGCCATTAGAGCTATTGAGGCCTGGTAAAGTACATTTGATAGCAAATTGCCAGTACTTTTTCCGCTATGTGGAACGTAAAGACCTCCCGCCAGTGGTTTGACCGCTAGAGGTCACCTCGTGACCTAATATGACCTGAGGTCACGAAAGGTCAAAAAGTGACCTTGCCGTATATCAAATGAAAGCCAGTGACAAGACAAACACGATGGTGTTTGTTTCACCGCTCTAGCTCAATTAGGTCAAAAGTTATTGTCAAAATACTGTTTTTGACCTCTGGTGACCTTGGATGACCTTGGAAAAGTCAAAGGGCAAATATGACCCCTGGGATCCGTGAAAGGTTGTCCAAAAACGTTGTTCTGAGCAGTCTGAGTATTTGCAATCATTTTTGTGGCTTTTATATCATGAAATAGCTTTTCCCCATGCTTTTCCAATGGGAGAGGTCGCCTCGTGACCTGACCTCAGGGCACGAAATCGAAAAAATCCCGGATATACACCTTGTAGACCCTGGAGGGGTCATGAAGTGTAGGAAGTTTCAAATCGATCGACTTTGAAATGTAGCTCTTACAGAGCTCTAAAGGTGAAGTGAGGTGACCTTGGTTGACCTCGTCTGGTGACCTGACCTTGGGTGACCCGGGGTAAAAAATTTCAGGGATGATGGGAAAATGATGAAGTGAGAGGTAGAGCCCTCAACCGCGGTGCTGCGCCTCGTCGTTTTTCTGCTATCCCGGAAAAACCTTAGGGGGCCATCGATGGCCCCCCGTGGGGCGAGGGTTATACGTGATGACAGGTCAAGTTCACCATTTGGCCTGGTATGCTTAGGACTGCCTATAAGGGAAACCAGCAAATGATAGCTACGTAAATTATGAGCCAACCCCTACATTTTATATCATTCGATATACCATGACAAAAAGAAGTGCTTAGTATCTAAATATCACCTGTAATTTTCTTGGTGAAAATCCAAGGCAGAAAAGCTGCATTGTGCTGGTGTAATTTCATGAAACATTGTATTTTACGTTTGCTGATATTGAGATTGAAGTAATAAAGTGCTATTGCATAATCCGTATTGTTGTTGGAATTTCAACGACGCATCAACTGCCACGATTATACGGCGTTGCCACATCTCACCCTGTCTGGAGGGATTTGGGGGATCAGTTCCACTTTTTCAGAGGCTCCGCCGCGACATGAATCGTGTCCGGGGGCCTAGGAGATTTGTATGCTATCCGCTAAGCCACTCATCCCTCTACCCGTATTATGTAAGTTGAATTGCGCTGCTGACACGGCTATCCCTTTTCAACATCCAGAACACGATACCAGGTACCCACTAAGATCGGTCGAGACCAGGCGAAAGAGTTTTGAGCGGTGCCAGTTCATGATGTTAAGTCTAGCTCCGAATGGAATTCATTGTGTCGGTTTTTTTTATAAAATATTACCATCGGTCTCAGTATCCATCTTTGTATTGTAGTGCAATTTACCATAGCTAGTATAGCAAGGTCTCCGTACAGATCACTATTACCACATACAATTAACTATCCAATCAGTGTCCAAAAAATAGAAATACCTACAGGCAATTAACACAGTTGATCGTGCTGCATTTGGATCCAAAGTAAATTTGTATCTCTCAAGCACAATTTTTTTCAATATTTCGACTCTACACCCAAAAATCTCTGGACTGCAGTACCTCACCAAATTTTAGGAGAAAAATTCCCGCATATTTCCGAGGCTATCATATGCTTCCGAATGATGCCTCATCTATTGGTAGAAAAAACGTCAGAGAGAGTAATTATTTAAACCGCCAGATTTGACCAAACATGGCCGGATTTTTCATATTTCTTATTTGTGCTGGTCATGGCACAATACCTCTAAGAACCCGCACAAAACAAGCGTGTAGCATATCTAAACGTGCCATGGTTGAGAACCATTCTGATTTTTACCATTTCCCAAAATAAAAATGCACAAAAAAACATATTTTGGGTAACTTGTGCGGGGTGCTTCTGGTCCATAGATCCCTTCTGTCAGGGGCCCCCTGAGACCAGGGCGAGCTACGCCCCTGAGGAGTGCGGCGACCCTCACCAGTGGCAGGATCGCTGTAGGAGAGCGTGCCGACCAGCCTGTCCTTGTCCAGCCTCCGCAGCAGTGACTGGATGGTCTCGTTGTCATGGTGACGGAGCAGCATCGTCGCCACCGCCCCCCAGGTGCATAGCTGAGGATGGTAGTCAAGGGCGTTATTGAGCGAAATTCAATGTTAGGTACAGAGGAATTTACTGAAGGTTGAAAGTTGCTAGCCTTGCATTTAACCCTGAGAGGGATTCAGAAAATGTCAGACCTTCATTGGCATGTGCAGGAGGGTATGTCATGAAAATCAAAAGTCAAAAATCGAAAAACGACGGGTGCGGGAAAGTTGTAAATGACATTTTTGAGAAGATCTATGGAGAAAGAATAAAAATTGTTATATCTAGCTGTGCGGGTTTTCGAATATATAAGGGCATGTTTTCAGTGAAAACCAGTCTGCAAAGTATGGCAGCAGGCCAGACGAGTCGCACCAGCCATCTAAATATCTCGCACCACCATCCTCCAAAAATTCGCACCAATATGCCACATACCAGGGAAAAAATGCACCCATTCCTACCCCTGCAATGCAATGCTATCTCAATCATTAGTCAGTTAATTAAGGGCTTTTTATAAGGCCCCTCCTGTGTCTTAATAGCCATTCAGCCATTATTTGTTTATTTTAAGTGTCACTAACCTTGCAAATTCGCACCAGGTTGGTAAAATTCGCACCACTCGGTCCTGTCTCCAAGGGCACTCGCGCCGACGAGATCTCGTCGAAAATGCCATACTTTGTACACTGGAGTGAAAATGCAATTTTTAGGTGTTTTTCAAATGCCTGCCACGAATACAATTTCAAGTTAAATTTAAGAAAAAACTTATTCAAATGTAACTTAAGGGCACCTGCTATTTCATGGTATAAAGATACGATCGCAAAATATTTTTTTCTGGAAACAGGCTTAAGAGAATTCACAAACTTTAGCATTATTTGCCAATTTGCTTCTGCGAGTGCAAAAACCAGTCTGACTGTACTAGGTCAGAGACAACTGGACAAACCTTTCACCTTTCACAGGAACATCTCCTTTCACCTTCACTCAAAAACACTTTTGAGATTGTTTTGATATTGATCTAAACATAAACCCTCCCACGGCATCGTAGGCCACCAGAAAACAACATTGTTATCTCTGAAACACCGCTTAAATTAGTGATTCATCTAGCACACCGATGTGAGACTCGCCTTTGTCTCCGAGATAGCATTTTCAAAGCTTACATGATCTCGTAGATCACCGAGCGTGCATTGAGCACTTTCTCTGATCTACGAAAAGGAAGAGCAGGGATTTGAACTCAGACACTCAGATCTGATAGCCCTGCCATCTATCGCCAGAATCGAACTTCCCTTGCATACGATAAGCGCCTTTCGCAGCGGTATGGTCAGGCGACGCCGCGCGTGCTGTGCCGTGCGCGCGCGGATGAATACCTATTATGTTTTTGCGCCAATAAACGTCTATGGTGGCAGGTATGGAAAATACCTGCATCCGAATAGCACCCCTCATATTAGAAATAACAATTACACTAGAAACGTCCCTCTGACAAATTTAAACAATAGGTGCTTCAAACTAGGTTTTAACTGTCTGGTCCTAAGGTATGGTAGACTCAGAATAACTCCCACCATAGGAAAAAAACAAAAACAAAACAAAACAAAACAAAACCAAACAAAAGTTCAACTAACCAACTAACCCTACCTAACCATCCGTTCATATTTGCTAACCAACTAACCCTAACTTAAGGACTACTAACTATACTAACCACATCTAAGACTAACAACTAACCAACTCACACCCCTCCCTAACACTCTATCTGTTCTATTACCCTTCTCGCTTCCTCTATGCGGCGGCTACCCAGCCAGAGAGGGTGCTGTAACCTCACCTCCTGGTTGCAGGATAAAGACCCGCGGCATCACGTCATGGTGCTTGCGGGTATTTCTAATAACCCAAAATTATTCTTTTTCAATGGAGGAACTCAGTAACGTAAGCAAACGGTTATTCGATAACAAGGAACAAAATTCAAAAACTAATCTTTACGCTGGCAAGACTCTTCACGTACCCTTTTAAATCCTACCTGTGCCCCAGGCTCGGCATCTCTGCCGTAGCAATCCCCTTCCCTCGCAAGTGTTGCTACACTTCGCGACCCATTCCTTGAAATAAGATTCGTCCCTTTGTTCTGCGACATTAAAGTAAACACCCCTCCCGGAAAATTCTCCCCCACACTTTAGAGGCGGGCAAAGGTGCTTTGCACAGAACGCCTTATAAAAAAGCCCTTAACTAACTAACACTCTCTTCCTCTATGCGGCGGCTACCCAGCCAGAGAGGGTGCTGTAACCTCACCTCCTGGTTGCAGGATAAAGACCCGCGGCATCACGTCATGGTGCTTGCGGGTATTTCTAATAACCCAAAATTATTCTTTTTCAGTGGAGGAACTCGAGTAACGTAAGCAAACGGTTATTCGATAACAAGGAACAAAATTCAAAAAACTAATCTTTACGCTGGCAAGACTCTTCACGTACCCTTTTAAATCCTACCTGTGCCCCAGGCTCGGCATCTCTGCCGTAGCAATCCCCTTCCCTCGCAAGTGTTGCTACACTTCGCGACCCATTCCTTGAAATAAGATTCGTCCCTTTGTTCTGCGACATTAAAGTAAACACCCCTCCCGGAAAATTCTCCCCCACACTTTAGAGGCGGGCAAAGGTGCTTTGCACAGAACGCCTTATAAAAAGCCCTTAACTAGCTAACGATCCAGTGAGTAAAGCTTCTTTGTGGAGTGTGGGTGGCTTACCTAAGTCTGTGCTAATATTTGCTGCAATTGTGGTGGGAGCGTTTGTGCTATTTGAGGTGGTGTTGTAGGGTGCAGTTGCAAGGCCTGCTGCCTTGATCCATATAAGGGAAATAGGAGATCAAGCCTTCAGCGTCTGTCTCGGGGCTGGGGAGAAGGATCATCCGCACCGTATCGAAAATCAGTAACAGGTGTACCGCGTTGTTGGCTTACCCAATAAAGCCAAGGTAGAGTAAGAATTCCACATTTATGTGCAGGAAATTGAGCTTGAAAAATATTGCCTTTCGGACAAAAAGTGTACCTAATGCCTGGTCTAAGCTGACCAATACTCTCATTGCTCGGCAGATCATTTAGCTCGACATCAAGCTGGAGTCGGATCGCCCGAGGACAGTAAGTACATATCTACCTACCTATGCATCCTGGGGGAGGGGTGGCGTCGGCGTGGAAACTTGCAGAATATTTGCGGTACTAAGGGATATTTTGAAGTGGTCCCTTTCCAGTCAACGCTATGGGGTTAATGGTTAAGAATTTGAATTTTGAGACGCGTCCCCTGCCCCTTGTTGCTACGCCCGTGGGGTAGATGGGCGGTGGGATGGATGGGTGAAAAGCGACATTTCAGGGGCGCTTCAATCTTTCAGGGGGCACCAAAGGTCGAACGGGGAGCACGTATCCACATTTACCTCTGGATCTGCTTATGGTTCAGTACTGTGTGTTAGAGCGAGAGGCGACCCCGAGCCCTGCGCGGGGCCCCACTGTCGCCGAACGGCTGCCGCCACCCATTACGGCTAGAGCATGTGCGCTATAAAGTAGTGCATACGTACGTTCATTAAGTGCTTTCACTGGCGGACACAGGAGTGCCGTTTGGGGGGGGTGGCAACCCAGGAAAGTCGTGAAAACATTATTTTTCAACAAAATGGCTAAAATGGGTGTTTTTAACCCTATTAGTGTAGGGGGGCTCCAGAGGCCCCCGGACGGTTTTTCTGGTGGCGTGGCTAAACCTGAATAGGTAGGTATCGCTCTCGTACTTCGTGACTTTTCCTAACTATCGATTTGTCATCAAGCAAAACTTAAAAGAAAGTTCTAAGTGGTCCATGGGCGACTCCAGGGACATGTTTTAGGGGGCATGTTAACCCATACGCGTCGGAAAAGGGGGGTCAGGGGGGCCTGGCCCCCCACTTTGGCCAAAAATTTCCTGATCAAAGTGAAAATGAGAGCCGGACATTCTTATATCCAGCCGCTGCGGAAGGCAACGAGGAGCCCAAATTCGAACAGTTTTTGGTCCTGATGTTGGAAGTTTTTTGTCAGTATCAGGTTAAAGTTTAGCTGGCCCCCCCACTTTTTTGCCGGTGGCGACACTTATGTGTTAACCGGCTATGAGAAGAACTGGCTCAACTGCGTCTTGCTCTATTTCTGGAACAGAATCACTTGTTTTTTTAGCGCAATGCAATGGTTGCTTCGTTACTTTATCAATGTGCTCATATCCGTGCCTACTTTGAAGCTCTTGATATATGGTTGTAGATAGATTTTTGTGCTTAGTTTCGTTTTTGGGATCAGTGGCGGTGGCTGAGCGAGGTTTGGGTGGGGCAGTTGGCACGATAATGACTCGTAACCGCATTATTCTGTTGAAATGCTTGACTGAGGTACAGAAATAATAAAAATGTATGATGGATTTTGTATGCTATATTACACTTACATGGATGCAAATCTACAGTTGCCACCAAGGGCGGATTCAGGAGAAAAACTGGGGGATAATTTTCATATTTTACGAGACATGTACATCGATAGGGTGATTTCAATCGAACATTGGATATACCTATGGGTGCCCAATGCCTAATGGGTGGATTGTCCTGTGAGAGAGTCCCATGAGTGCCCTGTGGTGGATTGTCGGTAATGGAAGCGAGTACCTCCAGACCTGGGGCTGTATTCTCACCTCCATCGGTCGTAAGAATTGTGCAGGTGCGCAAATTTGCGATTCTGAGCTCTGCCGTAACCACGCATGCGTGGGATGCGGACGGGGTCGGTATTTTCAGCTCTGGGCGTACACAAAAACTATATTTTTATCTTTGGCGTACGGCAGAAGTTGTCAGCCTCCCTGTGCAAGGCCTGCGTATGACTTAGGCAAACCATTGTCACGCACGGAAGGAGATGAGAATACCAAATTTGCGTACGTGAGTTATTTCTACGCAGTAGTTCGTACCTACGTAAGGGCTGAGAATACGCCGGCGCTGAGAATACGGCCCCTCTCAGTTCTTGCGTGAGGAACCTTTAAAGGCAATGTGGCACCTTCACAACGTGATTTTAACTGAGATAGCCAAGTTGTAAAGCAGGTCGGAAAACCCGGTACTCCATATTTCATTTGTCTTGGAACTCGATATTTCCGTAGAAAAAAGCTAAAACCTACCTGACACCAGCCCCCTCAGCCCCCCGTCGCCGGCGGCCATCGTTGTGAGCTACTGGTGTGACGACATATGCTGACGTCACGATGAGCATCAGCCAATCGAAGCCCTTGAAGCGTTTCATGTATGGTAGTGGTTGCCAGATCGTGACATCATCCACAGTCTGATATTTGTTTCTTTTTCTAGAGGAGTATTTTTAAAAACCAAATATTGAGCTTATTGTACATTTTTCAGAGAAATCATGAGTGGTTTCATTATTTTTGGCTAAAAGTACACCTAATTACACTAAATTCCAGGATTCGACCAAGGTGCCACATTCCCTTTAAGAGTGGTATATAGGGAACATTTAATACGCATATTGACGGGGGTCCGAACCACCTTTGCTTTGAGGGTGGGGGCAGGTACCCTCCCTCCCCCCCCCACGATCTCGAGGACCACGCTAGGTAGCGAACAACGGTAAACGGGGTTGGATAGCCCATACAATTCTCTATGGAAAACATTTGTACCTTTTTCAGGTCACATTTAAGGTTAGTAGAGATCAAGGCATACCACCATAGAGATAACATCTAGATGAAGGCTTAGCTATACATCTGAATTAGTAAAGATAGAGCAAAGCAATCTTAACATTGGAATCCTGGCAGCAAAGCGAATCGAATGTTGTATACTATGACCTTGCTAGGTCAAATCAGGTGAGATAAAATTTGACCTGACTTGAGGTCAGGTCAAAGTCAAATTGGTTTAATATATATATATATATATATATATATATATATATATATATATATATATATATATATCATTAGAACCACAAGGATGAGGCGAACCTAATGTCGTTAAAATAAAATATCTACATGCATCCATTACCAAGTTATTCAGTTTAAACCATGTTCCCATGTATTTTCAATGGAGAGGTCATGGCTCGTTCCTGACCTTAGGTCATCGATACAAAAGAATACCGGAGACAAAAGAATGATACAAAGAATACATATTTTGTTGAAATCGGTAGGCCCATTATGTTTCATGAGCTTCAACTGGATAGATGCACACTGTTCTGACTAATGCTTTCTTAAACTTATTTTAGATGAGATCACTTGACCTGCACTGGTGACCTGACCTGAAATGACCCAACCTTAAAATTTTGACAAAAGTTATAATAATAATAAAAAAGGCATGCCAAGTATGGCGGCGCTGCGCGCCGCCGTTTTTATTCCGTCTCCGAAAAAAACCGAGGGGGCGGTACCCGCTCCTCGTCAATTCGCGTGTTAACAATGAGATTTGTTAGTCTAAAAGTGCACATCTCTAGGCCAGTCTGCCAAAAATGGCAATGACTGCATTGAGATTTTGGGGTTGCTGATCCAGGATCCCTGATGTATTAATCGCTTCTTCTGAAAGTTTGTCCTCACGAGACCAGCTATGTTTTCACCACACAGATTCCGTGCTACAACAAAGTGTACTTTCAGGCGTTCGTGTGTTCGATCTGCTCCATTGCCTATGGAACTTTCAACAAGCTAAGTTCTCATCTGTGGAAGCACGCAGCCGAGCCATCGTTTGTGTTGGACTGTCTTTACTGCTCTAGGTCATTTAAGTCCAAGCGCTATTGGACACTACATATTCGTCGGAGACATTCTACCCTCATCGTTGAGTCGGGTGCTGACGGAAATGCTCCTCATCCTGGGGAAACTCAAGAACGAAATTATTTACATAGTCCTGCTGTAAGGGAAGAGGATCAAACGGACTCCAACTCGGGCAGCACATCTACTAAAGAGAACGCCGCTCAGAGGACAACGTTAGATACCGAAAATCAGCTGGCCTCAGGCCCAAGAAGCAATGCTTATGTCGATTTTAAAAGTTTCTTCAACAGTTTGTTGACCCAGGGAAATGTCAGCAAGAAGGCCTCTCTCGAGGTCGCCAGATTTGTGAGGTCGGCATGTATAAGGGCTGTGGAAGATTCTAGGGAGAACCCGAATACAAATATTCATGAACTACAAACAATTGCTGAGTGCAGTAAATTCCTGAGCGTGCGTAACATTGATAATGCCAGTACAAAACATCTGTCATATATATGACCAACAACTGTTCACTTGGGTAAAACAACTGTAGGAACTGTAAAGTCGTACCAATATATACCTCTCATCGAGACTCTGACTGAGTTGTTCAAGCACAGAACAGTATTGGACTGGTACTTAAAACTTCCTAGCTGCTCCTCTTCAGATATTATCGGGGATTTTTATACTCGTCCGTTTCATAAAGCCAACTTAAACAGGGTACAGATTATACTATATGCAGATGACTTCGGAGTATCAAATCCCCTGGGAAACAAGACCAAAAAGTACCAATTGACTGGGATATACTTTGCCCTGGGCTACCCTGGTTTGCGATCACAGCGGAAACACATCTTTTTGTTGGCTTTGTTGCGCAGCTCGTACTTTAAGGGACACCGTGAACAGATATTTGGACGTATCAAAGACGAGCTACGGATTCTCGAGGATCACGGTTTTGATGTGCCCCATGGCAATACTGTTTTGTGTGTGAAAGGTTGTGTAACATTTGTTGTAGCAGATAACCTAGCAGCGCATAGCCTCGCGGGGTTTACTCAATGCTTTTATCGGTCTGGAAGAATTTGCCGCTTTTGCACAGTGAAGACAAGTGATCTGAATAACAAGCTCACCTCTGCCGAGCTTGAATTGCGGAGTGAGAGTGATTATGATCGGGAAATAAGTGTCTTGCGGGAAAGGGACTTTCCTGTGAACCTCTGTTTGCAATTTGGGATCAAGCATTCATGCCTGCTTAGTGGTTTAAGAACATTCCATGTGATAAGTAGCCTGCCTCCTGACATTGCTCATGATTTGAATGAAGGAGTCCTGCCTGCGGTCATTTCGCAAGTCGTGCAAGCAGTCGTGGAAAAGAAATATGTTTTGTTTGATGACATCAACAATGCAATCGCGACATTTCCTCATAGTGCACGGGATCGGACCAACATACCCCAACCTCTAATCAGGAAGAGAGCAAAGGTCACAGTACGTGAGACTGCAGCTGAAGCTTTCAACTTAGCAAATCTGCTTCCACTTGTAATCGGACACAAAATACCTGAGGATTGCTTCGAGTGGCTTGTTCTCACCAAACTGGTGCATTTACTCCGAGCTTTGAACGTCGATCGCACAGACGAGAATTCAGTTGCACAGCTGCAATTTGATATAGAGTTTTGGCTGCAACTCTTCGTTAAAACATTTCCGTCATTCAAAATTACTCCAAAGTTTCACTATGTGTTGCATTATCCGGCTCAAATTCTGAAACATGGGTGCCTAGTTTTCTATCGTACTCTGAGGTTTGAAAGTAAGCACTGTCAGCTCAAGGAATATATTCGAGGATCAAAAAATCGTAAGAACGTTACGAAATCAATGGCAACAAAGCATCAACAACAGTTGGCGACAGAGCTCGAAGACCCTTCATTTTTCACTCCTGAGAGTAGTTTTGTGAAATCTGATACAGACCAGTCTTTACCAGACATCATCCCGAGAAGCGCAGACGTTTCTGTACGAGCATGTGTGATGGGCACACGATACAGTAAGGGTGATGTTTTGGCCTACAGTTCCGGCGAAGAGCCACAGCTTGGCCAGGTTGCGTATGTGCTGTACCATGATGATACCTTCACGTTTGTGTGTGAGTGTTTGCGTATTGTAAAATTCGATAGCCACCGGATGTGTTACCGGGTGGAAAAGACTGGGAAGATGTGCTTAGTGCCTCAGGAAACGCTCGTACACTATGAACCAATGAGCATGTATAAGGCATGTTTCGTCGTGCCTCACTGCGTTCTACCTCTTTAAGGACATCATGCTGACATTCCTCGTGGCCCACGAAGCCAGTAAGCGTGTTGTTCATATCAATGAAAAATACTTACTGCCATCGGAAGTGCGAAAAACATTCTCGCTGGCCTCCGACCAGGAGTTCGTCATCCAGCTTTACGATGAAATGTTTAAAGACTATGTTGACTGTGACATAAGAGACATTACCGACATGTCGAAGCTGAGAGTAGTCCAAATAGGTCTGGAGGATAGCCTGGCGCCGCTTAATCAAGATCGTCGTGCAGAAACCCCAGACACAGAGCCTATCAGCCAGTCTCCAATGGAAGACAGGTGAGAGCTAGTTAGTACTTTTTAAGGAGCTTTTATAAAGGCAGCGGCTGTTCTTTTTTGTCAAAAGCTCTGCTACTGTTTTCATTTTGGAATTTAATTTTTTGGCATGATGTACCACTGGAATTCCAGTGGTACATCATGCCGTCCGGTTCTGGGCCACGACCTGCTACCAGAACTCAAGTATCATATCTACACAACATCCAATACGTAGGGAAGGGGACAACTTTCACTCAAAGCGAGCTCCCAACTATGAGGAATGTACTAAGGTACATACATACGTGGCTTACACGCAAGAAGGTAATCGGCCAGACAATCTGAATTAACGAACTAATCCACATAAAAGATGGCTTAAGACGTACTTACTTCTCCAATGAGCTTTGCTCTGTCGTTTTGTTTCTTTCCAATCAACACCAGCCACCCGATCGACCTGGGCCTTCCTTTCACAACCTGCATATTTTGATCCCAAATTGTGGGTAATGGGGCATTGGCAGCGCTTGAGATCAAAAAGCTTGTCCCGGGATTAAAAACATCATGCAACCTAAGCCAAAGATGTTTTCCAATGGGAATGTCTCTCGCCTTTTTCCAAGCGTTTTGCTGTTTTCCTTTCACTCTCTAAGGGATTACTGGTGGCTTTAACTCTACGTTTGCTCGCTGCCACTGACTGTAGAGAATGCCGAGAACGTCTTGTGCCATCTGTTATGTGGATTAATTTCGTTAACTCAGATTGTTGTCTAGCCGATTACCTTCTTGCGGGTAAGCCACGTATGTACCTTAGTACATTCCTCATAGTTGGGAGCTCGCCTTGAGTGAAGTTGTCCCCTTTCCTACGTATTGGATGTTGTGTAGATCTGATACTTGGATTCTGGTAGCAGGTCGTGACCCAGAACCGGACGCCATGATGTACCACTGAAAGGTGAGGATAATTTGTGTTATGAAGGGAGCAGGAAGACGATAGGAATATTAGCAATATAGAATTATCAAATAGATCACATCACATAGATACAAATCAATGCCAGATTGTGATGTTTCGAATGAAGGAAAGACTAAGCTGAGCTTCACTTTACGTCATTCTTTACTTAGGTATTGGAAACTCGTAAGAATGTCTTGCGGTTTTAAATCCTATTTTCCCTGTTTGTTACCAAATATATTCAATAAAAATAAACATTGTTTGACAATATTCATAATCAGAGGAAAAATGTTTTTCAGGTGCTCGAGGCTGTGGCTCCAGAGCAGATAAACCTGACCAGCGTCGGGGTTCGAGCACGCGACCTTGTGGCGACGTTAAGTCGAGCTTAAAGACCATAGTTAATTATGTCTGAGAATCAGACCTAGTATATAATCACTAATCCCAACTTGTTTGTCCAGTGGTCTCTGACTTAGTCCAGTCAGACTGGTTTTTGCACTCGCAGAAGCAAATTGGCACAGGATTTTTTCTGGGGCAGGGGGTGCCGATCAATGGTTGAAGTAACACTTAAATAAATTCGAAATTCTTCATCCGCCTTCCGGACTTTGTGTTTTCGGGAGAGATTTCAAATTGGTTTAAGAGTTCCGGATGGTCTAACAAACCAATTTTTCGTAAAATGCCGTACACATCTTATCACATACCATTACATATACATTAGGCCATGTTGTGATCACCACTTTTTCACAGGGTCTTTGATTGCCGGGTGTTTTCTAATGTATTAATGACCGCTGATCACGATTTTCTGGTCGAAAATTTCGCATTCGAAAAATATTTGCCCGCGCAATTCGTTTGAAATTCTTCCGGTTTGCCAAAATTGCGATGTTTTCATATCCCACGGACAATAAAATGCAACTAATCTATTGAAAGGGCTCCAGAACTTTAAAACCGTTGAATCTGAAAAATTTGAAACCTTTTTTGACTCCTTGAAATATCAGTACATATAATAAAATTGGAACGATATTTACCCGAAAAGTACATTGGAAAGACAGGGATGTTTGAGCTTAAAAAGATGATAATAGATGGCGCGCATGACGCAGCCGTCAATCAGTGTCCCGTTACGTCGCTTATGACAAGAAGCTATTAGCCAAAGGAGCTGGAAATAGGATTTTAGCCTATTATGAATTCGATGAATGAATATTTACCTTCACAAGATGATCTAGATTTCTCTCGCTTGCAGTTTTAAATATTATTGGTAATGGCTGCTTTCAAAGCAGATCCAATTAAGATCAGCCAGCCATACATAGATTAGGTATCTAGGCATGTAGTCACTGCGGATCAATTTCAAGTATTAAAATGTATGCAAGAGCCAGTCGATTATATTTAGATTAGTCTTGCTATCACTAGCAGGGAGAATACCGTATTTCGGGAAAAATGAAGCTACACGACACCCAGCTTGCCGTCAATACATGCCGTTGTCGGTCGAATTGTGATGCTACGGCTTGAAAAGATGGAGACCAGGGAAGTGGACGAATTTCATGTTTCAATAGCTTCAATATTCGAACCGACCGCTGATGAAGTTACCGAGACTTACAGAAGAGCATCTGTGCCAGGAAGAAACAGGTACAAAGTTCGCTGTGAAATAAGGAAGCATTATAATTTGAAGAAAGCGATCAGAAGGCGCCTACAAAACATGAAGATATTGTAAGCATGGACACAGCATGACAACATTGTTTGACATATCAAACAGAGCTCTACCATCAAAGGTATCGGCAAACAGAACATTTCTGGAAGACCAGCGAGGAGCACAGAGGTTGTATATTGGTGGCTTGGATGCACTTGTGACAGACCATTGGAGACGGCAGCAGCTGAGGCTAGCCACTGCTGCTGTCGTTGTGGCTACCAGGAGTTCTCCGGATGTTGCGTTCTGACGGAGCCGAAGCTGCGTCAGAACGCAACGGAACCATTGACAGCGACCGTTGGTGGTATATGCAGCAGCGAGCTTCCTATTTGTAGCATCACACCAGCTGCTGACAGACGCCGCACGCAAACAGGCTCTGGCAGGCATAAATAAATCTCGGAAAGAAAACTTATTTCTAAATGTTACACGGAAGTCGTTTATAGACTTGTCAGGGTGATTGTCATATTATTGTGCTCGAATACGGACGAGCCGGCCTCCCGATCAGGCCTTATTGGCGGCAGCAGCAGTGGCTTGCCGCAGCTGCTGCCGTCTCTAATGGTCCGTCACGACTGCATCCAAGCCAACAATATACAACCTCTGTGCTTCTCACTGGTCTTCCGGAAATGTTCTGTTTGCCGATGCCTTTGATGGTAAAGCTCTGCTTTATATGTCAAACAATGTTGTCATACTTTGTCCATGCTTACAATATCTTCATGTTTTGTAGGCACATTCTGATCGCTTCCTTCAGGTTACAATGCTTCCTTATTTCACAGCGAACTTTGTACTTGTTTCTTGCTGGCACAGATGCTCTTCTGTAAGCCTCGGTAACTTCATCGGCGGTCGGTTCGAATTTTCAAGCTATTGAAACGTGAAATTCGTCCACTTTCCTGACCTCCATCTCTTCAAGCCGCAGCATCATAATGTGACCGACAACGTCAGCTCCAATCGAGAGCTGGTTAAGCGGCAGCATGCATGTTATGCATGTTAAGCGGCTTGTCGGCTGCGCTAGGTGTGGTGTAGCTTCATTTTTCCCGAAATGCGGTATTCTCCTTGCTAGTGATAGCAAGACTAATCTAAATATAATCGACTGGCTCTTGCATACATTTTAATACTTGAAAATGATCCGTAGTGACTACATGCCTAGATACCTAATCTATATATGGCTGGCTGATCTTAATTGGACCTGCTTTGAAAGCAACCATTACCAAAAATATTTAAAACTGCAAGCGAGAGAAATCTAGATCATCTTGTGAAGGTAAATGTTCATTCATCGAATTAAAAATAGGCTCAAATCCTATATCCAGCTCCTTTGGCTAATAGCTTCTTGACATAAGCGACGTAGCGGGACACTGATTGACGGCTGCGTCATGCGCGCCATCTATTATCATCTTTTTAAGCTCAAACATCCCTGTCTTTCCAAGGTACTTTTTCGGGTAAATATATATTTCAAGGAGTCAAAAAGGTTTCAAATTGTTCAGATTCAACGGTTTTAAAGTTCTGGGGCCTTTTCAATACATCAGTTGCCTTTTATTATCCGTGAGATATGAAAACATCGAAATTTTGGCAAACCGGAAGAATTTCAAACGGCTTGCGCGGGCAAATATTTTTCGAATTCGAAATTTTCGACCAGAAAATCGTGATCAGCGGCCATCAATACATTAGAAAACACCCGGTAATCAAAGACCCTATGAAAAAGTGGTGATCACGACATGGCCTAATATACATACCTACGTAAGTGGTGGCTACCACACAGATAATTACTTCTGATATCCTTTTACGATCATATCACTAGTACGACTGCTTTAGACATGACCTTATAACCAATCATACATTTTCAAACTTATTTACCCCAATCCTGTTTCAAAATTTCCATCCTGTCCTGTCCGAATTCACTGGTGTGCACGTGTGGCTTGATGCACAGAGCAATAGCTGGTACGTACCGGTACTGGATTCAAGCTCCGGAAGGTTCTCTGAAAAGTTTAATCTAATTCCCAAACAAACCCGTAACCAGATCAAAATCCTGGGACTTGCAGAAGCGAGACAAACATTAGCTGACGAGTGAGAGCTACTATGGATCAGAAATCGGGATATCTCTCTACCTTCAGCACAGGGGGTGCCCAGAGTAGTACAGGAGGATGCATTGGGCTCACTAGGGATACACTGGGCTCACAGGAGGTGCACTGGGCTCACAGAGGGGGTTCACTGGGCTCACAGGAGGTGCACTGGGCCCGCAGAGGGGGTGCACTGGGCTCACAGGGGGTGTTCCCATTGCACCCCTGGCTACGGGCCTTTTCCCACACTCTCATTACAAAGTGGAATATTGGCCCATGACCTTCACAGCTGGTGCGGTAAGTTATTATCATTAACCGGACTCACTGTAGACCATGGCGGTGCTGGGGCAGCCGTAGCGGGCCAGCGTCTCGACCACCATGGCTGCGCAGGTGTGGGACTCGCCGAGGCCGCCCAGCTCGCGCGGCACCACCAGCCCCAGCAGACCCAGCTCCGCCATCGCGTTCAGAGACTCGCGCGGGTAGGTGTAGGTCTTGTCGCAATGGATCTGCCTCCAGTCGAGAGAACCGATGAATCGAGGCGTTCTGCACTTCCGAGCATGTGCTTTACAGTGCATGACGAATGCAGGGCTCAAAATAGAATGTAAAAATAAAACAGCACTGGCACAAGACACAAACTTACGTTTTCTAGTTATGTAACGCTGAGCACTGTAACATAAATATTTATGAGAGGAATGGGGATAGGAAACAAGTGAGCTCACCGCATGGGGTCGTATTTTCTTCCGACACAGCTCGATGAGCTTGTCCTGCAGCTGTTTCTGTGGCTCGCTCAGAGTCCAGGTGGGGTCAAACTCTGAACCAACGCCCCAAAAGGGACGCTTACCCCACATGCGCGACATGGTATCACTCACTGCGGGAGAGAGAGAGAGAGAGAGAGAGAGAGAGAGAGAGAGTTAGTTATTTCAAGTTCAAGTCACTATGAAACACGGCGACAGATATCACAATTTGCATTGCCGCTAATATATGAAGCTGGAGGTAAGAAACATCTGATCTCACAAAATGGAATAACTTGGAATACATTATGTTTTTCCTTGGAATGCTTGGAATGTATTATATTTTATACTTTTGTGTAGCACGTCAATATTTTTGGAGGTCAGAAGAAAATATGAGTTGGATTTCTATTCGACGTCGATGTTAGGCACACAGTATACTTGCGCCATATCAGGGGCCAGGGGCGGACGCAGACCCGAGTTTGGGGGGGCAAACCCATGCCTACCTCTCCTCCTGGGGCAGGGTGGGGGGGGGTGGGGAATGGGACGTGCCATTTTGGTGCTCGACAGATCTAATATAAGCTACCTCTACGAGTACATGATCGCTCTCCTTGAGCTAAGATTACATTGCTCGACAGACCTGGTGTAGCTAGGTTTGGCCCCCAAGTAGCCAAAAGATAGTTTGGCCCCCCCTTCCAGCGCTTTGGAGAGGCCATGGCCGGAATGCCCTCCCCTCTGCGTCCGCCAATGATGCTGACAAGAAAATCCCACTTCTAGAATCCAAAATTCGTCGGATTCTGGCTGCCTGATACCTTCAAGGTTTCTTCAGTCTGACTGAAATGTGTGAATTTTCACGAACATGGGGGGGCAGGCTCATGATGACCTTATTTGTTTTACCTTATTATATTATCATCATCAGTTTCTTTGTTGTTTTAGGGCGCGCCGACTACTGAGGTCATATTGCGCCCATAACGATAAGAAAGAAAAAGATAACAGTAAAAATCCCGTTAAGCTCCGGCTTAATCGTCAACGAGACCAAAAAGGTGCATAAAATAACAGATGGGTAGAAATAGTAGATGAGGCTCTTAACCTTTGCACCCACAGGCAGGTCAAAATATTTTTACAAGAAACTTAAGCGGGTACGAAGGAGAGAACATGACGTTAAACCTGACGCTCTCCAGATAATACATCATGCTGGTGATATCACCAGACAGATGCTCCCCCTGAAGCGAATGGCCCTTTCTATTTCAAAGTCCCGACATACCACCAGGACATGTTTCGTGATGAGTCTGTCACCAGAACTTGGGCACGCTTTCTGGACACGACTTGCTAAAAGACGTGAATCATAACCGGGTTTTGGCCCCTGAGTTTCTTGCTCCTAGCATCACCGGGTCTCCTTATTCCTACGTTTATGATAGTATACATCCGGGTCCATAGGCATAAAATAACTTGCGAACTTTTAAAGTAATAGTTTTTAGTTGCGGCGATTTTGTTACGTTGCCGCGCCGCATGTGTGCTGCACACACAGAAGTACTCCGGTACCTTCGACGAGTCAACAGCTTTTTTATGTCGAGCCTCTGCGCTTGGAATGGCCAAGTGCTACAAAATTTAAGATTAGAATGAAAAGCAGCCACATTATCCATATATGAAAAGAGAGCTGGGAGGAATCGCGCTGCCAAACAATTATTGAAGAAAATTGAAGAAAAAGGAGCCATCAGGATGACACTTCCTTAACACCTACGGGACCCCCTCGGGTTTTGGAGATAGCAGAAAAACGGCGGCGCGTAGCGCCGCCGTACTGGTAACCTTTTCCCTCATCATTTTACAACTTCGTGAAAATTTTAAGGTTAGGTCATCTCAGGTCAGGTCACCAGTACAGGTCAAGTGACCCGACCTCAAAAAAGTTTAAGATAGCATAAGTCGGAGCAGGGTGAACTTATCCGATTGAAACTCACATCACATAATGGCCCCACCGAGTTCTCTAAAATATGTTCCGGTATTTTGATATCGATGACCTAAGGTCAGGTACGAGCATGACCTCTCCATTGGAAATACATGGGAAGAATGGTTTTACGGAATAACTCAGTAACGGATGGTGATAGAGCATTTATTTTAGCTGCATTAGACTCGCCTGGGCTTTGCGGTTCTAATGATATGCATTTTATATAATTTGACCCGACCTGACCTCAGGTCAGGTCAAATCCTTGATTTGACCTAGCAAGGTCAAATTATATATCATTCGATTCGGCTTGCTGAGAGGATTCATATAGTTCAAGTTGTTTTGCTCTATCTTTACTTGTTCAGATTTCATGGCCGAAAAACTGAATTTACATGTTATCCCTATGACGGGCATGTTTTGACCTCTCGTGACCTTAAATGTGACCTGACAAAAAATGTTTCAAATGTTTTCGATGGAGAAGTGGATGGGCAGCCCAACGCCGTTTACCGTTTTCGCTACCTACCGTGGTTCTCGAGATCTTAGGGGGGGTACCCGCCCCCGTCAATGCGAAGGTGGCCAGACCCCCGTCAATGCGCGTGTTAACCTTCGCCCGGGTGGGGGTCTTTTTAGACCTCCCCTCGGGTTTTTCCGAAGCGACCAAAAACGGCGGCGCGCAGCGCCGCCAAACTTGGTCTAGCTGTTCCTTCATCATTTTTACATCTTTCCTGAAAATTTTGGCTAAAGGTCATATCAGGTCAGGTCACCAGGCCAGGTGAAGTGACCTCACCTCAAAAAATACTTTGGACCGCATAAGTAA
This sequence comes from Lepas anatifera, assembly GCA_034440635.1. NCBI lineage: Eukaryota > Metazoa > Arthropoda > Thecostraca > Lepadidae > Lepas > Lepas anatifera. Next base: position 1,414,783 of record JAOTON010001346.1, on the reverse strand, counting down.
AAGAAGGATTAATCGATCAAGTTGAAACTCATACCACATATTGGGCCCACCAGGAGCTACAACATTTGTTCCGGGATTTTTGATATTGGTGACCTAAGGTCATGTGCAGAGCATGACGCTCGCCGCTCGTAAACTCTCTTCCTCTTACCGAGTCCATCGAAAGTAATCGTGCACATATCACCATTATATCTAAAATAATTTTGCGACCACGAATCAAGCCAAACCGAGAATAATTCAAAGGGCTCGAAATAGGTATAGTGAATTTAAACGGGTACTGTGAACAACGCTTTTAATAAATTTAACAATTCAATAATTTAACAATTCTTGATTCGGCGTGGAAGGCCATTTCGGAGGGATACCAGACGGACGCTATTTACACAGATTTCTCGGCCGCTTTTCAAAGTGTCAATCACAAACTCCTGATCTACAAACTCCGAAATTCCTATCATTTGAAAGATTCAGCCCTAAATTGGTTTATCTCGTATCTCTCCGACCGCCGCCAGAGGGTCGTTCTTAAGGGTGCGTTACCCTCGACACATGCGCCACACGACATGACCCAGCAGAACTAATACCCTGTTTCCCCAACAACAGATGTCAGGTCATTCGTTCATTCATCTTGATACACAGATCGCCCACGTGACACGTTGGTTGTAAACTGTAGTACGCTGCGCATTCCACGCATTACGATCCTTCAGGTGACCAAGAACCGCTGCGGGCAAGGTCAGACGCGTCGCAGTAACAGGTGCTCTCGCAGAGGCGGGCCCAGTATTTTTCCGAGGGCAGCCTGCTATTGGGCAAATGTCTTGATTTCTCTAAATGAGAAAGCGGTTGCAGCTCGCACCATTGTCACCTGGGATGGACCAAAGCTAGCCAAATGGCAGTTCAAGCATGGCTGTGGATTGGCTACGCTATTTGCGCTAAATAGCAGCTAGTCAGCGGTAGGATCCGCGCCCATTTCCTACTTCCATTTCGGCCACTGTCGTGACAAAATGTTATGTTCTTGGCCCGCCTTGCGTCGGTGGGTCGTCATTCTCCGCGCGTACACACACATGCACATACACATGACACATGGGCCGGGTTCCCGCATTTGTGACCGCCTTGGCGTAGCTTAGGGATCCCCCGCCTTGTAGCGGTCATGGAAAGGGGTTCACTGACTCACTCAACCCACCGAACCCTGAGGCGCGCAGCTCCATGTGTTTACCCAAGTATTTATTGTGGAACATTTTTCTGGTGCTCGGAAAAGGGGTAGCGTTCTACCCCTGATCATGTGCGGAGTTGTCCTCACTGTGATCGAGAGGTGTTTCTGATTATAGGATAGTTTGTGTTGTAATCGACAATACACGTGTACGATCTCAATCCCGTCCAGACCCTTTCTGACCACATCAGTTCGACATAAACCAAAGCTTTTTTAATGTATTTCAAGCAGTTTCCCAAGGTATAGGCCCTGACCTAGGGCAGGATCAAAAGATGATCTAAACAAGAGGCCGTCCATAAAGTACCTAAGGAAAAACAAGGGGTGGGAAGGCAGCGAACATTTTGTTAGACGTTACAACAGGGCGTAAGAAAGTATTACCATGAGGGAGGGGGTTAAAATTATAAGAACACATGTTACGTAATTTATGGATAGGCCCTCAGATCTGACTTATAATTAACACTGATATGATTCAATGGAGTCCACACATCATTATCATTGAATTTTGGAATTTTTTTGTGTGACCTTTTCATGAGGAGAGGAGCCGTGAGAGGTTCGTGTGAAAACGTGTCCTGATGTCCAAATAACCCTCACATACCTCCAGTCACGAGGCCATAGTTCCCTGATGTTAAGAGCCAAAGGCATGTTCTTGCAAAACACGCACAATAAAAGTTGTATAGTCCGTACCGATTTTCAAGAACTGAACGACGTTTCTGCAATATTCGGCAAGCATTATGGGGTGATGCAACACGACTTCCCCGCGAAATTTCAGTGGGGTGTCATCGGCCTTTCAAGTAGTATTGTGATCATTTCAGGGAAGGCCCTAGTTCAATTGGACGAGAAAATATTATCTTGCTGGAAATTTATAGATTCAAGAATGACTTTTATGGAGTTTAAAGGACACAGAAAATACCGTAATATGTCAGGGTAGCAAAAATGTGTCTAAATCACAGCAAAAAGAGGAATACACGGTCATTTTGCTAAAGAAATTCCAACATCAGCAGCAAAAAATATTGCATCGGGCCTGAGCTTCAAGCACCGAGGGTGAAGACAGTTTACCGTTTGAAAATTCGGAACATTGAATGCGATAAAGCTGATGGACTAAGGAACGGGACACGCAAGTCCTCACATGGCCACCCCAAAGTGGGAGAATCAATCGCGGATCCAGGGGTGCAAAGGGGGCACGTGCCTCCTTCGTTCGACCCTCGGTGCCCCTGAAATGGTCGCGGCGCCCCTCTGAAAGATCGATGGCTCCCCCTGAAAGGTCGCTAGTCAGCAGCCTCGGCGATAACAGGTGCTGGCAGAATATGACACAGAAATCTGACTCACACAATTGTTTGCCTTTTCTTATGAGGAGTGTACTATGGGGACACACTAATTGAGTGAATTTCTGCCCTGTGGTCGTCGTCGTCATTTTTCCAGTCTGCTCCCGGGACATCGCCGCTTTCTTTTCCCCTGAAAGTTCTTGTCATTCCAGTTCATGGCGGCCAGAAATTTGTCTTACTGATATTGGTAGAGCCTAATGTTCTGCCGTTTGTATTCCTCTGACAGGAGAGTGTCATCCTTGACCATGGCGATGGAGCCACAATGATCAAAATCATAGAATGCTTAGTAGAGAATGACACCCAGACGCTCTGAATTTCCCATTTACTTTTTTCTTCACTGTTGGACCCACTTTTCTAGTGGATTTATTTTGGCATAATTCAATAATCCTAGTGTATATAAAATCATCTAGTGTGGAAGGAAGGAAACATTGGATGAAAAATGCGCAAACCTTAAGTAAGGGATGCAATTGAGTTTAAACTAACTCCTACAATATTACACCGTTTGAACTTGCCACTCGTCTACCATGTGTTCAAACGTGAATTTTACACTCAGTATCCCAGTGCAAAACCATTTTTGAGACACTGCGGAGTGGGGCGCTGCGACATCCCAAAGATTAGCCAGCATACTAAACGCTCACGTCGGTAAAAACACCGTCTTGGGTCAACTAGGCTATTTGACGCAAATCAGATACAATTTAACAACGTATTCTTCCTTTGTACTTTAACCCGCGCCCCACCGGGGTTCCGGCGCCACCTTCGCCCCACCGGGGGCCATCGATGGCCCCCATCTAACTCCGAAAATATGGGCGTTAGCGCAAATCTGCAAAGTGCATTAGAAAGCTGGCGTGAATTCAGTAAGAAATTACTTCACATGTTTTAGCGCTCAGGTCAATGGCTTGACCTCCAAAGGTCAAATTAGGTCAAAATCGGCTATTTTCACTCAAATATGCAATGCTTAAGCAAACTGGGCATAACTCTTATGCCATTAGAGCTATTGAGATGTAATAAATTCCATTGGATAGGAAAATTCCAGACCTTTATCTGCTATGCGGAACGTAATGACCTCCCGCAAGTGTTTTGACATCCAGAGGTCACCTCGTGACCTTATATGACCTGAGGTCACGAAGGTCAGAAGGTGACTTTGTCGTATATTAAATGAAAGCCAGTGACGAAACATACACGATGGTGTTTGATTCAGCGCTCAAGCTTATATAGGTCAAAAGTTATTGTCCAAATACTGTTTTTGACCCCTGGTGAACTTGGATGACCTTGGAGAGGTCAAAGGGCAAATATAGCCCCCTGGAATCCGTGAAAGGGTCTCCAAGAACGCTTCTCTGATCAAGCCGAGCAATTTAAATTGTTTTTGTGACTTTTAGATCATAAGACAGCTTTTCCCCATGCTTTTTCAATAGGAGAGGTCACCTCGTGACCTGACCTCAGGTCACGAAATAGAAAAATCCCGGATATACACCTTGTAGACCCTGGAGGGGTCATGAAGTTTAGGAAGTTTCAAATCGATCGACTTCGAAATGTAGCTCTTACAGAGCTCTAAAGTTGAAGTGAGGTGACCTTGGTTGACCGCGTCTGGTGACATGAACTTGGGTGGCCCGGGGTAAAAAATTTCAGGGATGGTGGAAAAATGATGCAGTGAGAGGAAAAGCCCTCAACCGCGGTGCTGCGCCTCGTCGTTTTTCTGCTATCCTGGAAAAACCTTAGGGGGCCATCGATGGCCCCGGTGAGGGGAGGGTTAATTATACTTGGAACGCTCTATTACGTCAATATTATTTGAAAAATACACCCACGTAACTTTCCGGTAAGATTTTGATGAGCTGCGAATATGAAACATTTACTTCAGGCTGATTTTAGACCGCAGACGGTGACCTGATTGCGACGAAATTTTGAACGGATGCCCAAAATTAACCAAATAATGAACAATTTTCGGGGGCATTTTTAAACAAAAGTGTGCAGACTATAAAGTCATATTGCTTATCAAAACACCAACTCAGCAACATTCCATATGTAAGAAGATCCATGAAGGCTCACATTGTCCAGTTGCAGAACGGTGTGCGCCATCCAGCGTCGGCCAGGCAGGTCGCAACTGGCCAGAAAGTAAGAAGGACCATACAATTTTAGCTTCCAACTCTGACAATACATTTTCCACAGCAAAACGGAAAGCTAACCAGATTCTGACCCATTTTTGCTACCAGTTAAGAACACTAGAATATTCCCTGTGCCCCCAAATCCGTTAACACGCACCCCGCTGGAGGGCGAAATTCACCCCCTCCTGGTTTTCCCAGATATCTCCAACATTAAGAGACGCAGAATAACAAAACTTACAGTAGCTTATCCCTGATCAATTTTACACATCTGACCAAATTTTTGAGTTAAGGTCATGTCAGGTCAAGGAGCTATTCAGGGTCAAGTGACCCGACCTCAAAACCTAAAATTACGAGTTTGAAGCAGCGCCCAGGGAACATTAGCAAAGCGATCAGTTTGAAACTTCCAAAATATGATAAGGTTATTAGGGTCTACAAATCTGATATCTCAAAATTTTGATATTGGTGATATAAGGTGGGGTCCATTTTTTGGTCACCCCATTATAAGTCTATGCTGAAAAATAGAATGGACTCTTTTTCAGGAAATACTGGATAGATAAGGCTGAAAATCCTCAAACTGTCCATTCTTGCCACGATCTTGACCATAAAGATGAGTTTTTGACCATCTGACCTCTCAAAGGTCATATCAGGTCACGGGAGAAGAGAGAGAGAGAGTTGTTTTGCCAATAACTTCTCACTGAATTGAGATAAAGCTCCCATTTTTCTTGCATTGTGCTTATATTGTCACGGGGAGTCGATTGATATGCAACATGACCATATCAGGTCACTCCGTGACCCTGACCTAGGTCGAGGTCAGGTCATTTTGATTATTTGACCTAGCAAGGTCATATTATGCATCATTGGATTTGCCACGATGAGAGGAATCCAATGATGCATAAATATTTGCTCTAGCACCCCTGAGGGTAGATCTAGAGAGGGAAACGTACACTGCTCTGTGGTAAGCCTATGGAGCCTTCTTTGACCTATGCTGACCTCAATATTGACCTGGCATTAAAATTATTCCCATAAATCTCTTCGTCTTGTCAAGAGCTTTCGAACGTCGCCTGTAATTTTCCTTTAGCTTTCGTGGGGAACGAGATACGGAGGGGGCGAAACCCCCCAGCGGGGCGCGTCATGCAAGGGACCCCAGCGGGGCGCGTGTTAAAAACGAAATATAAATTTTTGCTGGAAGTGAAATGGCCTAGCCTCAGCAGAGGCTCTTTTTGTGATTTCAGCCTTTTAGCTACCCTCACTGGTCCACAAGAGAACGTAAGACTTGAAAGAAAGGACGTGATTGAAATGTGGTCACCAGACGGAATGAGCTTCCGAGCGACAGCAAGGAATTGAACGCAGGAATGCATTTTACAAATTACGACTTTGTGCTGAATCTATTTTGGATGCCATGAAGAATAAACTCCACCCGTCCCGTCGGATCTATGGGACCAATTGGAACAAGTATCACATCGGGAGATTCATGATTTCCGGTATTGTTGCATAGGCATAAAACCGCATCCATGACGTTGACGGAGTAGGGTCTTCACATAAGTGACTATTTTGGGGTTCAAAACATAACACCATGTGGTAGCCATCGGCTCAGTATGATCCTCAGTCCCTCTGATCATGCTATGATTTATTAGTCAGTCATATAATTAGATAATTACAGCAATCGTAAAGTAAAAATCCAGGTAGAATTCGCAAAGCTCCATTCATGTTTTTAATGTGACTCTTAGCATGGGCGCCGAAAGCAGGGGGACGCGTCTCCCCTGTTGGCCAACCAGGGGGATGTCCCCCACAAAAAAAAATTTGGGTCAATCGTCATTAATGCTTTCAAGTACCGAATATGCTCAAAATTCGCCTCCCCGGTCAGCAGCAGCCTGGGTCCGTCCCCCTGCAAAAATTCAGTGGCGGCACCCCTGCTTCTTAGGAAATACAAATGTGTGATAACTGAAAAGTGTTGTCCCAATGTCTTACTCCTACCCAATTTCAAAATTGTTTTATTCTATCCATGGTGTGTTTTATAGCACAAAAATAATGCATGATTGTTTTGATTTAAAACACCAGTCCCATTAAAAAATCCGAATTTTGCTATGGCCTAGCTTCGGCTGTTTTCGACCTAAAAATCACCCCCTGAGCAAGGCTCCCCTGTACAGGTAAACACTCCCGTCTGACTTTTTGTCTCCCTCTTTCTCTCTCTCTCTCCTCGGTAGTTTAGTCATTCTAAAATTCCCACATATTTTTTCTGGGGAACGTTTGCAAGCCCAAATCAGCTATTTTCGTCTCATTACCACAATATTATTTTATAAAACAAGTTGCTATTTCTCTGGGTAATTGAATACAGAAGTTACCGAAATATCATCAATCATGATTGGATAATTGGTCGGGTGAAGTCTGATGCTTTCGAGCTCAGTCTGGTGATTGTAAAAGCACTGATCATGGTTTTTGAGGGACAGCAAATTGTTAGACTGACTTAAAATGATGGAACATCAGCTGCTAGATTTCACTTCTGGGTACGAGGAGGTACGAGGCACCCTTATAGATTGCTGGCAGTTTTTCAAAGACAAAAACTCATTGAAACATCATTGTAGCTGACCTCTCGCTTGCTTAGATTATCGATCCAATTAGAGAACACCTTGCTGAGATTACTGAATGTGGGGGGCGGTAAAAACCGAACCAGTTTTGATGCCCGGGATCATGTAATATTAGTAAGGGTCAATCCCATTGTTTTTCTTTACAATGCCTTCATATTTCCCCATTTAAAATACTTGATTCTAAAACACGGTAGTCAAAGTCCATGAAAACTCTATGGCTGTGACGGATCCAGAAGGGAGGGGCAAAAAGGAATTCAACCCCCCCCCCCAACGGGAAAGCTCGGAATAAACTACGTCTTTGCCCCCCCACACACACACACACACACACAGCGATCGACCTCCTTTTGCCTTGACTCCTCTTGAGTTCATAAGCAAGATTTTTGTTCCTTCAACTCTAAACTTCAAACAGAACCAGTCAACTTTAGTGTAAACATTGGGCTATGGATAACAAAAACCAACCATCTTGTGCGTATATTTTTCACCCCGTCACGGTTTTGTTTGCCTTTCGCCTTGGATATCCCCAAAAGTTACCGTCAAGTTATATTGCAGCAACATTTTTCACAGCGTGACGTTTTTTTGTTGCGACTTTGGCTTGCCCCCCCAAACCGACCGGCTAGATCCGGCACTGCTCAATGAGACGTCCTTGTCCACTCAGCAGGGCCTGAGCAGCTGGATCATGTCCCCAGTCGGCTGCCACGTGACTGGCACGCGCCCAGGGCGCAGAGGCACCGGTCACGCCGGTAAACAGGTGTCCGTGTGCCAGTGGCGTGGCCAGGGGTGACCAGGCTATAGGCTCTCCTTTTGTTCAATATTTCCTATCAGCGTTCGTGAATGTATTCACTTTGACTTCAAACTGCAGATTCTCTGCTATCAACTACCTTCATGAATTTCTGGCTGTGCCACTGCTCCCGTCCCATTCACCAAAGCATGAATGAACAGACATACCACAGCGGCCACTCATGCGAATCCGGTACTGCCAGTGCCATCTATCGGGAAAGTTTTATAAAACTTGAAATAACTTTTTCGCCGAGCCGTTTTTTGGTTTTGATTCTGTATGGAAATTGTATAGAGGAGATAGCCGCAAAACTCTGTTGTTTCCGTTTTTCCGGTTTTTACCCTGAATTTTTGGAAAACGCTTTTAAATTTTAGCTTCTCATATCTTTCTTATAAGGCAAAAATTAAAAAAGTACAACAACAGAGTTGTGGAGACTGGCTCCTAGAACATAAGCCCACCCACACCATTTCAATGATTATATCTTGTAAAAAGTTATTCAAACTTTAAGTTTGAGAAATTTGAAAAAGAAAGTCAAATTGTACAAAAACTAGAAATGCATCAGGCTTGAAAAGCAACTGTCGTAAGGATACACTTGTTATCTACTTCTGGTGAAAAAATCACGACGATAGCCACGTCACTTTACGAGATGTTTCACGAAATATGCTCCCATAGGGTTAACATTGATAACGCACCCTTAATGGAAAAACCTCAGTGTGGAAAAACGTCAGCTCAGGGGTGCCTGAAGGCTCTCTAAATGCTCCTCTCTTGTTCGCACTCTTCATCAACGATCTTCCGGCTGAAATTGAGTGTAGTTGTCTCCTTTATGCAGATGATGCCAAAATTTTTCGAACAATCAAGCAGCCATCTGACGGACTCTTGCTGCAGAGGGACCTGAGCCACCTGCATCAGTGGTCCGTCAGATGGGGTCTAAAACTTAACCCATCCAAATGTAAAAACATTACGTTGACCCTCAGGCGGACACCGGTCCAGACAACGTACTACATCGGAAACACTTGCCTAGAGTCTGTTGAAGAAATCCGTGACTTAGGAATAATCATTAACTCAAAACTGAATTTCTCATCCCACGTTTCTGGCATAACACGACAGGCCAACAAATCACTAGGACTGCTAATTCGATCTTTTCAAACCGGCCTGCGCTCAACAAATTTCAATACCAAAACACTGCTCACAACATATAACGCGAACGTTCGGTCTGTTTTGGAGTACGGTAGTGTAGTCTGGGCTGGTGTAGCCAAATCCCATGCCGAACGGGTCGAGCGGGTACAACACAAATTCTTGATGTGGCTTAATTCTCATACTTCTCAGTCTTGCGGCACTTTGAATTACCATTCACTTCTTCGGCATTTCGGCGTCCAGTCTCTTGCTGCAAGGAGAGTTCAACACGATGTTCTGTTTCTGAAAGCAATATTTTCCTCAAAAATTTCCTCTCAAACTCTTCTGAACTGTTTTGGCCTTCATGTTCCAGCCCGCTCGACCCGCAACCTGCGACTTTTCGCCGAGCCACGCGCCCGTGTAAACACGGTTGCCTCGGGGTTTCTGTGCCGGATACCAAAATCTGCTAATAGGTTTTTGACCATGATCAACTCCGATTTTTTTGTTGATACCTATAGCATTTTTAGAGCTCGCGTTGTGGAGTATATAAGGGACCTAAGAGTGTGAGGTCACCAAGGTATATGTGCACCAAATATATGAAGAGGGAATGAGCTCAAAATATTTTAATAACTTTATTTTTACAGCACCAATTTTACTCATTTGTATGTTTTTAGCACTAGGGTGTTTCGGACATGTTTATGTGCATGTGTTAGTTTTTGGTGAGAGAGTTTTAATACCTGACTTCACCTGTTAGTGGGCATCAGCCTGTTGGTGATTATGTTTAATATACAAATAAACAAATAAACAACAATAACTACACCAAATACGCCATCTCTACCACACACTCGCACTTTCACACACTCACACACATCCACACACCGGCACAGGCGCGAACCGACCGACCTGGGCGAAGCGTCGGGCAGGAGAGAGCCCCATCGCTAACCCTCACACGGCTTATATAGCCTAGCGGCGCTGCCTCAGCTGCAGCGATCTTCAACCGCTAGTCGGCCACTCACCTCCCCGCCCACCGAGCCATGCTTTTAGCAGCACCTAACAGGGGCGTAGGAACGGTTTGAAAAGTGGGGGGCCAACCTTAGAGGGGGCCCACCTCAAGGGGGCCCCAGTCCACGGGGGCCCATAATTATAAAAAAACATTAGTTAGCTCGTTTGGTGTCAATAAGGCACGCATGCACACAAGGATGTCAATATATGGAAAATTGAGAAATTAAATTTTGCCCTATGATTTTGAGTTGTACCTATTTGATACCAAATCATAGTAAAACGCCAAAAAAACATTTTTTGTTTTTTACCAAGACCCATTTCAAATACGAAATACATTTTTAAGCTTTTCTGGAGGATTTCAATCATTTTTTACCCCGAGCGCGTTTTTTATATTTACAGATGTTTAGGCCCTTTTTCTTTTTTTCTTCTTTTTTTAAATTTAAATACGCTTATGAACAAAGGGCATCCTCCTACCTCCAGCATTAAATTAGGTATCTCCTTGGACATCACGCAAGACCATAAGCAAGCTTGTAACGTTTGCATGGTGTCCAAGGATACTTAGCCATTGGGCAAAAAATGGGACAATTTTGTTACTGAAACAAATTGGCGCGGCTAAGTACACATCACATCTACAAAACTTTTCATCACATTTACAAAATTAGGAACTGTTTAGAAAACTACAGACAATGCTTTGATACCAAATACCCTCATTTCGCTATGCCTAATCAACTTGTATTTTCTTATTCAATGACGAAAATGGGAACATTTATTTATGTTATTACATATCTCTTCTTGCCATCATTAGAGATTGATTTAGGTGAAGCCTGATCACAATAAATACGCCTAGCTATATTTCGATGCCTAAAATGCAGAGTTTCAGCATGACTGCAAGTGCAATGTAGGTACTTGATGGCCAGCTTTGTGATGCCGAGGAGGTGTGGGAATGGTGTTATAGTGGTTAGCAGCCTTGCTTTCCACGCGACCAACTCGGGTTTAAGGCACGGCAGATTCCTTGTGCAAGGAGCGATTTGACTCCCAAGAAACCCCTCCAACAGGGAAAGAGTTGGCGACGCCATATAACCCTGGCATCGAAAGACGTCGCGCCTTTCGATGGCTCAGGGACGACTGTTGCTCGGCATTTGGTGCGGGGTCTGTGTCCGATTCATATTTTGTGTTGGGATTGGGATGGAGTTTGATTGGGCCCAGTTCTCGGAACTCATTTGGCAACACTCGGGTAGTAGGTGCCTTGGCTTTTTACGAAGCGCTCCTCTTCCAGGGGCTTGCAGGCAGCGTACACTACCGAACTTGAACGTTCCCTGACAAGCTATCGGGCCCGTTTAGGTTTCTTGTTCTATATTACAGTTGCTGATAGTTGTATATTCGTTGCGGGGGCCCACCTCAAAGGGGGGGCAGTATCTCCCTGACCCCCAGTTCCTATGCCTATGCCACCCAGGGACCGCTAAATTATCTCGGAGGGCCCCAAGGTCCAGACCATGGCTCAGGAACCCAGATCAGTCAGCTCAAGGGCCTAGACCAGTGCATTAGCCTCGGGACCAGCTTATCAAGGGACCCTACATAAGCACAGGACCCCTAGAAGCTCATCACAGGGGAGTTCCAGATTCGCACAGGGTGCCAGATTAGCTTAGGGGCCCGGTTCAGCTCGGAGGTCCCCAGGTCGACTTATGTAGGGTCTCAAAACAGCTCAAGGGACTTGTTCAAGCTCACGGAGCCCAGCTTAGCTCAATGATGCTAGAACAGTTCAGGGCCCCCATACCAGATCAGAGGCCCCAGTTAAGCACAGCGGTACCCAGATTAGCTCAGGGCCCCAGCTAGGCTTAGGGGGTCCCAGGGTGGCTGATATAGAGTCTCAGAACACAGTGGCGTAGCCAGGATTCAGCCAAGGAGGGGTTCGACTACCGTCGTGGGGCCCCAGGCCGGGGGTCCCCTTAGTAACCGGGCCCATCTCCTATATCTTTTGTATAGTATTTTAACATTATAACATTCACACGAAGGAAATTTCGTTGTGCCTTTTTAAGCATTCATTCTTATTTTGTTTATAGCTTGGTTTTTTTCGATCTGACCAAGTGTTGGTAAACTAAGGTCACCAAATATTAAGGATGACCCATACCTTATATGGTAGCGTGGCTATAATAACAGCTTTGAGCCATATTTCGGGAAGTTCAATGTTGACGCGCGCATGATGTTAAACCTGAGTCTACCTCAATTCACTCGGGTAATCAGACATGAAGTTATTGGAGGTCAGTCGTTTTGAGTACGAAGAAATGATCTTCTACGGGAAATGATTAGCAATTATATCCCGGTGTCGAATCCATGGACTCTTAATCAGGAAATTTCCAAAGAAACGAAAAAAACGAATAAAGATACAAGGGATATGATAGTGTGTCCCGAACGTTACATAACCTCTATTCCGTCGACAGATCCTGTTGAGATCCAGTTACTTTCTTACCCTTGCTATCTTGTAAACGAGCAAATTACCAAGACAAAAGGCGCCAAAGATATCTATCGCCTTGGCTCACTCTGTTATTGTTATTTTCAACCTTTCATACCTATTTTTCTTTTGGGATTATGCTCATCAATTTCTGTCATTACCCTTTTTTGTCTGGTTTTCTACGAAAATGTTGGAAAGTTGTTTATTTCAGAATATTTAGGAATGTAGTTATTGGTGTTAAGCTAATATATTAAAAATTGACTAAAGTGCCCAATTCCCTGTTCGATTTGCTCTTATGGTAAAATTAGATTAATTTTTGCCTTTCCTTCGATAATGGTGCCTGATCGACATGTTTCAATTTGTGCTTTTTTAGTACGCAATAGGGGTAGGTACATTTTTTTCCGAGGCATATGATTTTGAAATTTTTTATTTGAGCTCTGGGGCCACCTAAGACCAACACTTGGCGGCGCTCACAAAGCTAATTTTCGGCCGCTCTCCCGATTAGATCTCAGTGGGTCTCGGAGACCGATTCACGGCGCCTCTTGATCAAAACTGGGGGCTCCTGAGAATCTCTCGGGGCTCCTGAGATTAGTTATCGGCAGCACCTCTGAGACTAATTATTGGGCCCCCCAGATTTGCTCTGGAGGGGGGGCTGAGACTGAGTATCGTGGTCATCCAGATTAGCTATTGGGGTCCCCTGAGGCTGTCTTTGGGGTGGGGGAGGGTGGCTGGGAATGACTTCCGACAGCCCTCTGAGACTTACTCTAGGGCGCACCTGAGACAAACACCCGGGGGGGGTGGAATCACCTCTGAGACTGAGTCTTTGGCGTTCCTGAGACTGACTCGGAGGCTACAGATTAGCTCTCGCGGGCCTAAGGCTAACTCCGGGCCCGTGAGACCAAAACTCGGGAGCACCTCTGGAAATTACTCTCAGAACCCCGAGATTAACTCTCGGATGTCTCTGAGACTGACAACCGGGAGCCCTCTGAGACTAACTTTTGGGTGCTCCCTGAGATTGACTCCCGGGGCCGCTTATACCAAAACTCGGGGGGGGGCACAGCCTGAGGCTAAATCTCGAGGGCTCCCAAAATTACCCCCTCTGGGGCCCCCTGAAACCAGCACTCTGCGGATCAAATTAGACTAACTCTCGGACCCCCGGATTAACTCTCGGGGCCACCTGAAACTAAATATTGACTCCTGAGAGAGAAGCCCGTGAGACTATGAGGGCCCCCTGAGACCGACTCTTGGGGTGCTCTGAGACTGACTCTTGGGGTTCTCTGAGACAGACTCTCAGGGGGACCCCGAGACCGAATCTCGGGGTCCCCTAAGACAGACTCTTGAGGTCCCCTTGACCGACTCTTGGGGTTCTCTGAGACTGACTCTCAGGGGCCCCCCTGAAATAGACTATGTTGCAGGGCCCTGAGAACCACTCTCTGGGGGGCCCCTGAGACTAGCTCGGCCCCCTCCCCTGAGACAGACTCCCGGGGTCCCTGATACCGAATTTTGGGGCCCCGAGACCAACCCTCTAGGGCCCCTAAAATCTACTTTCGGGGGCCTTGAGACCGACTCTCAGGGCGGGGCCGTGAGGCCGACTCGGGACGCCCTGAGAACGAATCTTCAGGGGCCCCTGAGACTGACTCTGGGGGCCCCGTGATCAGAGAATCCTTTGCAGTGGTTCAGATTGGCCCAAGGGGTGGGGGTCTGCGGACGCCTAGGGCCCCCTTGGCTACACCACTGCATCCAAACTTTCGGGGGCCCTCTGAAAATCACCATTTGGAGGCTCCTAAAATAATTGCTCCCCTAGACCAATACTCCGGAGCCCCTTGATGCTGATGCCCGAGGGGTCCTAAGACTAAGCTCGGGGTCCCACTTAGATCAGGCTCAGGGGCACCCTTAGACCCATGCTCGCGCTTTTCTCAGGAGTAACTCGACACCGATGTTCCGGGGCCCTCAAGATCAATATTTCGAGCCCCCCCAAGACTAATGCTCGGTGCTCTGGAGCCCCTCGATGCCGATGCTCGGGGGTCCTGAACCCAGGCCTGGGGGCCCCTGGGACCAAACTCTGGGTCTCATGAGGTCAATGCTCGTGCCTCACTCATGAGTCCCTCGATATCAATAGTCGGGGGCACCCCGAGGGGGGCCCTGAACCCCTGAGACCAAGCTCGGGCCCCCTGAGACCAAGATCAGGGCCCCCGAGACCAATGCTCGTGTTTTCCAGTGCATACGGTCAGCCTTATGCATCAGATGCCCTCGGATGCCTCCCCTGAGACCAGGCTCGAGGGCCCCTGACACTAAGCTCGGGGAGAGGGGGGCCTGAGACCAAGCTTGGGGGCATCCCTGAGACCAAGCTCGGGGGTCCCCTGAGACCAAGCTCGGGGGCCCTGAGACCAAGCTCGGGGGCCCCTGAGACCAAGCTCGGGGGCCCTGATTCCAAACTCGAAGGGCCCCCTGAGACTAAGCTCGGGAGCTCCCTGAGACCAAGCTCGGAGGGCCCCCAGACACCAAGCTCGGGGCCTCTGAGACCAAGCTCGGGGGCCCCTGAGACCAGAATCGAAAGGCCCGTGAGACCAAGATCGAAAGGCCCGTGAGACCGAGCTCGGGGGGAGGGGCCCTGAGACCAAGCTCGGGGGCCCTGAGGCCAAGCTCGGGACCCCCTGAGACTGAGCACAGGGGTCCCCCAAGATCAATATTCGGTACACTGGAGCCCTCGATACCGATTATCGGGGGCCTCCTGAGACCAAGCTCGGGAGCCCCCCCCCCCGAGACCAGGCTCAGGGGCCCCGGAAATCAATTTTTGTGTTTTTAGTGCATAAGGTCAGCCCAAGGGGGTCCGCGGACCCCTGAGACCCCCTCCCCTGGCTACACCACTGTCAGAACATCTCAAGGGGCCATTCAAGCTCTCGGCCGCCCGGTCAGTGGCTGTAAAGCCTTATAGGGGTCCCAGACCATCTCAGGGGCCCTCAGTTCAACACAGAGGCCCATATTAGCTCTGATGACCAGATAAACTTAAGGGCCCGGATCATCCAGGGGCCCCTTGTCGGCATATTTGGGGCTTCAGAACATTTCAGGGTTTCAATTAAAGCTTATAACCAAATTTCAGAGCAGGGGCCCTATTCCTGTGCAGGGGCCTCAGATAAGTTTAGGGTCTTCTGTGCATCACAGGGGATCCAGATTAGCTCAAGGGGCAATATTAACTTTACGGTCCCAGCTCAGCTCAGGGGCCCCCCAGGTCGGTGGATATAGGTTCTGGCCAACTCACGGGGCCCTGTTTAAGGTCACGGCTCCTAGCTCAGTTTAGGCATCCTAGAACAGTTCATGCTGCCCAAACCATCTCAGGGGCGCTCAGTTCAGCTCAAAGGGCCCAGATTAGCTCGTATGACATCAGAGGCCAGTTCAGGGGCCCCGAGAAGCTTAGGGGACCTTAAAATCAACTCATAGGACCTCAACTTAGTTTAGGGGCACAGGTAAGTTTAACGGGGTTCCGGGGCAAGCTATCGGGACAGTTTGAGTTTCTTGCTTGATATTACAGTTGTTGATATTCTTATCTCCGTTGCGGGGGCTCATGTCAGAAAAGTGGGGGCCAGTGGCCCCCTGCCCCCCCGGTTCCTACGCCTATGGCACCTAACGATCAAATAAACATACACACATTTTTATACTCCTAACAGCCAAATAAACGTTCATTAAATGATGTATACTTTTACAAAATAAACACTAGCCGCCAAACAAACCTGCACAAATTGCACACTTTACATAATGTCTTAACATAGGTAACTTTATCACTTGTTGGAATGCGGGTTTAAAGTTCACATTGTCCGGTTAGGAATTTTTAACCAGCACTTTACAAAATAATATCCAAATTTACCAGCTTCATACTAAACTTACTAAATACTAACAAAATACTTAATTTACCAATTTACCTTTCTGATGATGCACGTGCATAAGAACCAAAAATATAAGGGAAACATGGGCGGATAAATCGAAAACTTTACTTTTGAGAATTTTGAACGCATCTTGTTGCACAAATTGACGATTTAGCGAAAAAATGGCAAAAGTAGGTATCTTCAAAAACCGATGCCCTGCATCTCTAAATTTATTTTTAAAATTCGAAAACAGTCAGGTGAACTCAAAACTTATCAAGGAATGATAATGTTACTTTTAAATTGGGATCCCAAATAAAAAATCCCTCCCGTGACTCAGTCTACTGAACAGCCGACACACGCTGACAAGTATCGTTGCAAGTCTGAAACCTTATGAATTGACGGACAGGCACCACCTTGCGTGAAGGTTAACACCCGTAGTTATCAATATGCAACAATAGTTATCACAATGCAAGTCTTATTCCCATGGGTCTCCCCCGTTGTAAGGGCGGGGGTCCCTCACTTTTGAGAGTGAGGGACGGAGTATGTTTTGTTCCCCCCTCTCACTTTTCACGCAGGGCCCCATCACATTGTCCAAAATACTGAAATTATACAACTAGGGGTTTTACGATACGCCAACTGCTGAGGTCATAAGGTGTCGCCAACCCTCGCCTTGTTGGAAGCGTATGGTAGGGATCGGAAAGACTTATGCAGAATACCCGCTCGGGGATTTGAACCCGGGTCATCGGCGTGGAACAGCGAAATCGTGATAACGAATATCCATGAGCGGACCTCCCGCAAACGCACTAATTACAGCTACAATTCATTTGCAAGACCTGACGGTGGATACAGACGCCCAGTTTGGTCTCTCAGGGGGCCCTTCGCCAATTCAGGGGCCCCAAGACCAAATCAGAAGCCGCCTGCAAAACCAATTTTCAGTGGGCCCCACGCCAGCTAAATGGGCCCAGCCCCAACCCCGGGCGCCAGATAAAGTGCTCCGAGGAACTCAGGGGGTCCCAGATTAACACAATGGGCCCAGACATGCTAATTGGGTCCATACCAGTTAAAAGGACCCAATACCAACTCAAGGGACCCTTGCCACTGTAAGGGACACCAATCTAGCTAGGGGACTGTGGACCAAGTCAGAAACCTCTAACATAATTTCTCTCAGGGGCCCTAGACTAGCTCAGGGCTTCTTCCGTAATTCCTCCTCAGGGGGCTCAAACCAGCTTGGGCCCGAAGATCCAGCTAGTAAGTTCCTGTGCAATATTCTCTAAGGACCAAGAACAGCCCTGAGGCCCCTTGCGGAGCTCCCTCTCAGGAAGCCCAAAGCCAACTCAGGGGACCCTTGCTAACTCAGGGGTCCAAGATTAGCTGAAGGGGGCCTCGTACCAGTTGAGGAGACTAGACCAGACAATGGACTCCAACGTGCTCATAGGTTCTCAGTGCCAATACAGGGACCTCAAGACCATCGTTGGGGCCGGGTAATCTAAAGTGGCCCCAGATTAACCGAGGGGACTCAATATCAACTCAGGGCTCTCACCAGCAACTCAGGGGGTCCAGGCACGCTGAAGGGTCCCAAATGCTGCTTAGGTGGTCCGGGAAGACTCAAGGAGCCATACCGCTGGGGACCTGACGAGTTCAGGGAGCCCAAGAACGGCAGAAGGGAGCTTAGACAAGCTAAAACAGCCCATACCAGCTCAAGGGGCACAATAACATATAAAATGCTCTATGTTTCCATGTTAGTGTTGACTTCTTAAACATCTCTCCTGGTAACGTGCACTCTCCAGCCTACACCAGCCAATGCGTCATTGAATGGTTGGGGACAGGGGCCCCACCTTTGGGCGGAGAACCCTATCAAGTGGGCAACAATTCCTATCGCAAGGGTGCCGATACACGCATCTGGGGCGGGGTGGGGTTAAAAGCGACATTTCAGGGGGCCATCAGCCTTTCGGGAGGCGCCGAGGGTCGATCAGGGGAGGAGGTTAAGCGCTTACTTGCACCCCCCCTCCATTTGATCCGCCTATGCTGGGTTCGCTGAGATGGAAAAGCCCGGGCCCCTGATCTGGTCTGAGGTTTCTGGGGTGAACTCAGCAGCACCTTAAGTCGATATTTCTCAGGAGGCACGTGATTTAGTGATGAGCCATGCTCTTTCTTAAAACCGCCCCCGGACGGTGTTAGGACCCCGGGGCTGCTATGGTTTTCCTGAGTTGATTCCGGTCTCCTTGAGATGATTAAGAGCCTCTTAGCTGGGCTGGGCCACTGAATTGGCGTTGGTGTCGCCCCCCCTCCCCTGGGCTGGCTTCTTTCGCAGTTTTGGGATCCTGTGAAGTTGAGCTGGTCTGCGGTCCCTGAAATAGGCCTTCAGCTGATTTGGGCTGGTTTGGCCCTGGCCTGGTGTGGGTCCTTTAGTTGATCTGGGCCCTTTACCTGGTTGGGTAACCTGCACTGATCTCATTAGACCTCCGCGCTAAACTGGACCCCTAAGAGTTGGCGCATAGGTCCCTGAGATCACCACACGACCTTTGTCGGGTCTGAACCTCCTGAATTGTTATGGGCCTCCCACAGTCCCCTGAGATGGTGTGGGGACCCCTGAGATTGTGTGGGGACCCCTGAGCTTTCCTGGACTCCCTGAGTTTGTTTTGGGCCTACTGAGACGGAGCTTCACTAGGGACCCCTGAGCTGTAATGGGGCCCTTATCGCTGCACAAGACCCGAAAGCGGTCTCCGGCCTTTTTCAGACAGTTTCCTTTGGCAAAGCACTTGTTTTTTCTCGAATGTATCTCGACCAGGCAATAAAAATTAACAACCCTCCTAATGAATAAACAGAACGTGTTTGAAGCAGTGACATAATCGGTACTTTATAACCCAGAAAAGTCAGACAAAGAAAGCGACGGTCTGGGGATTTAGACTATATCGCTCTCTGTAACCACTCAACCATTCGAGTTACAAAGTACATCTTGTTAACCCCGTTCTACTTTGTCGCAGTAATGCCCATGAGAGTTTACGCAGCAATATGTTTTCTCTGTGAAAACGAGATTTCAGGGTGCAGTCCTTTTTATTCGTGTTCAATCCTAGTCAGTTGCACAAACTTCTATGACTCGGCATTGCTTAACAACACCACCGGAAAACGTACAACAAACCAAAAGCACGGCGGACACAAACAGTGCCGGCGGGGTGTCGGTAGGCTGGGCCGTTGCAGCGACAAACACAGTGGCTGAACAGCGCGGCACCGCTGGTAGAGTTGGCACAGGGGGGGAATTGAACAAGCACAGAGCGACAGTCACCTGGCTGGCACATCGCGCGAGACGTGACGCACTGGACGCTGGAGGAACACCGGAATATTCAGGACGTCACGCGATGCTGGTAGTGTTCACATGGGCGGATCCAGGGGGGCGCACTCGCCACTCTCCCGGCCCACCCTCCGTGCCTCCTGAAGTCGCCTCCCCATAATGTGAGTATAGGCGACCACGCGATAGATATCGCGCCCATCTGATAGATTTTGCCTCCTTACATTGCGCTTCTTGGTCCGGATGGCTCCCCTGCGGTGGTAAATCCTGGACCCGCCTTTGAAAGTTAGGACTCAGCATCGACTTTTAGTTAGAGCATCGCGTTCTCATCCGTTGGCTTTCCATCCCCGCTTGCAGCTGGATTGTCCTTTGAAGCGTCTCTGTCCTTGTACTCATGGCTTTCCTATATTGTGTGAAAAATTTCCGGTACTCACTGGAATCACGGGCGAAAACGCCACTGAGTTAAGAATATAAAATGTATTTGTAACTGCACTTAGAAATGTTCAAGTTTTTGCAAATTCAATGGTTTATCAAGTTGAGCTGGTGGATTTATCAAATGATAAGAACTGACACCAGCCGGAGCCAACAATCCCTTATCATGACAAAACAATGGGGAAATCAAACAGCAAAAGGACAGACACTATTCAAGCAACTTTGGGGTTGTACGACACTCCGACTGATAACGGGGTGAGAGATAGGGACACCATATGACCTCATCAGTCGGCCATATAGTGCTGCCAACTCTCACGCTGTTGGGGGGGTATCATAGGGATCGGAAAGAATTAGGCAGAATACCCGCCCGGGGACCTGAGCCCGAGTCAGCGGTATGGAAGTCAAATGCTCTTCCCCCACGCCACCACATCCCCGACAGACACTTTCCGGAACAACTCTCGACAGAAGACCGGGAGCCAATTGACCAAAAGAACCCACGTCCAAGTAACTGACGTGACGTAAAAAAATAGTCCAGGGCAAAATATTCTTATTGCACGAAAAGCCGAGATTTGTAAAATTCTTCCCAAAAATCAGTGGGCTACCACAAACCTACATGAACGAAAACCTTCAATAGAAGGACGCACTGAACACGGCGCAATGGAGCTGAAACGGGGAGAAATCACAAACGCGGCTAGGCCGCAAACAAAAATTATCAACACAGTTAAATAATGGTAAAGAAGCTTCGCCAATTCCAACATCTGCACTCGAAGTCATCATTTACTCCGGAGTATTATTCAAACAGGCTTCAACAGTTGGCTGACAATGGCACTTCGGTCTGAGGCACCCCAGCCCTTCACCGCCGAGACCCTCGCCGAAGAAAAATACTCCTATCTACTTAGCTCGTGAACTGCAACCCAAAGAGCCGCAAAATACAGCAGCGAAATAAGGTCTAGGCATGATTTCTTAGACACTAGTGAGAGACTTTAAGTACGAAATATAAAGGCAGTGAAGTGATCAGCAGGTCCTGGATGAATTGCAGCCGGGAGCTGGGCTGGCCGGGGACCCCGGACCCAGCCGCCGCCGACTCAGAAGTGTGCTATCACACCACAGACATCGCAAAAGCGCTAACAGTGTCAGGAAAGAACATAACAAAGGGAACATCAAACGCTTGGGACCAACGTAGATGCGTAAATTCGGACGGAGAGAGAGAGAGAGAGGAGGGAGGGAGGGAGGGAGGGAGGGAGGGAGGGAGAGAGAGCGCTTGCCGCGAAGGAGCCGGACAGGACGACAGGTCACGGGAAGAGGGAAGCACTTGTGCACATGGCTAGGGGGAAGGCAGCGCTGGACTCAACAGGACCCGCCTGCAAAACAAGTGGCCAGCACAGTGACGAGATAAAAAAGAGGAAATAAACAGAATGTTGGAGCAATGATCACCACGCTGTCTTCTATACAAAAAACCCATCGTCTGACGACAGGGTGTGACGCAAAACATGTTTACGTATAAAAACATGGCTTTCAAGGTTAATAGGAATAGATAAACGGCAGAATATAAATAAAAATGGGGAGTGTCGTAGGGCCCAACAAATTCAATATCTTAAATGAATTTGACACTCTTGACAGGCAATTTTGCGGTTTTTTGCAGTTTCAAAAAGTCTCCCTAATTGGCCAACAATGAATCACTTTCCGATCTGCGCAGGGTTACAGACAACTACCCTCTGACACTAGACATCACTAGCCTCACTGCCCACACCAGATGTTCAAAATCTGCAATCTACATCTTCCGTAAAAAACAACAAGGCGCTCGCAGCAATCAAAAGAAAGCGACGAACCAGCCGTGTACCAACCAAGCACGACCCAAGCGTGCGACAGCTGAGATTCAGAGCACAACAGCCCGCCAACGACCAACAACTACCCAACCGCCACAACACGTGTCTCAAAACTCTTCAGGTCACAACACAAACTCAACCCGGCCATTGAACCGCTGAGAAGCCGGCTCTGAAGCTTCCTCGGAAGCACCAGCTCATTGGCAATCGGTGAAGCTATGGCGTCACAGTTCACCCAGTTCTTCATCGTCCGTTTCTCCGTCCACAAGAATCTTGTCCTTAATGGAGGGAACGGTCGAAGTGCTGCTTCGTGCCCTGCGCCAGAGCCGCACGTTAACGTCACGTTCACCAGCTGTCTTTTTAATGAATTCGTGTGCATAGGCCGATCAGGATTTCCAATCAGTTCGGTGAAGGTCGAGCCGTTTGGGCAAACGGGTCTCTTTCCTTAGGTTACGAACTAAAGGCGGGTGCACAAATCCCATCATGTGGGGAAAACACGTGCATCCTAAGGGGAAGGTAAGAAACGAGATCCCCGGCAACGTCACGGCAGTGTCAGGAAGGCAGCGTCAGGGCCCACTGTGGGTGTGCCAGGTGCTCGATTATGGCAACCTGCCCCCATACCCCTGGATCATGATTTCATGAGCGTTGAGGGCGGAATACTGATACTGGGGAAACCCGTTTCCATGAGAAAACAAACACTCTCGAAGTAATAAATTTTACTCGAAGTAATAAATCTTGGCTTTTACTTATCTTTTTCTTACTTTTCACTGCAATTTCATATAGGTTCCGAACAGGTTCACACGTCCCTAAACAGGACGCACAGCAGTGCTTGCTTTGTATTTTCCAGAGCAAACAATGAGTTAAGGCCCTGGATCTTAGCTTCTGCACTCTCCTCGATCACACGCCTGCTGGATTTCCAGACCTTGCTCTGTGTCTGGAGTCCGTGACCTGGAGTCCTGACCGAATGTCCCTCGTTCTCCTGTTGTTATTTACACTCGAAATATTCCAGAACAAAGCAGTCCGGCGAGTTAGTTCACTTTACTCCCACAATTTCCCACATTTTGCGAACAAGCCGGTCAAACCCGTCAGAAAATATGAGCCGATTTTCGAATTCCGAATAAAGTTGCAGTGTATAGAGGTCAACAGTCACGGTTTATCAAAAGTAAGCATTGGAGTAAACACAGTTCATCCTACGACGGCTGCACAAATCTGACATTATTTTTACATAAAAAACAAGCGGTCTTGTGTCATAGGTAACTTGACGAAGTTTTCCCATCGAGGCAACCTAAAAAACTTCAATATTTCACATTTTTACCGAGATGTTCCCAATGTATGAGCTAAAAACACGTAAATGAAACGGTTTTGTGATCACAGAGCTACATAGGATCAAATTGATATAACATTACAGCATGGCAAAATAGGTATCAAATGAGGACCGATTGTCCTTAGTACGCTGTTACACTGGTCATTGAGGAGAGGGGACCTGACCAGCAGTAACACTAATACACTGTTTATGCAGAGCGATTTATACTGCACGGCTGCAACTGCTCAAACGTCAGAGGCATCATACAACGGTCGGATAAAGCTTGGACGTCGCCAGCGGACAGACAGACAGCAGACATATATTATGGAAAGGGAGGGCACCACTGATCATTCAGCCTCACGCTGAGAAGAAAACCACCCGTCCAGGACCAACAACTTCCACTTTGAACTCGTTGCTACCTTCCACTTAAGCTCGTTGCAAAACTTACGGATTATTTTCAATGTGACTGAAGCCGATTTTTCCAGACGAAAAGTGAGGAGCCCTGCTCCCTGCTGCTTCCGTATTCCGAGGCTAGTGCGCCTGGTAAAAGTGGGGCCGTGCTTCCCCCTGGTTCCTATTCCGAGGTTATTTGACTGTTTTCGGGACCTTGACCTTGTAAAAACGGTTTCGCCTCGGATAATGAATGTTTTCGACTGACAGGATGTGTAGAAAGTCGACACAGGCGTACCATCTGAAAGTCGGCTACTTGGAAAGGCAATAGAATAAAAACCATTTTTGGTCCCGTAAGACTATCGTTAGGGATTTGCAATAGCCCACGCTATTTACTACCGTAGGGATGTAACCACCGCGGGTATCATTTGAACTGTATCTCGGTTGTCAGATCTTTTGTAGCTGGTACTTAAAATGTTCCAAAGCTACGTGGGTGATGTGGGACCGACATATGACCTAGCCTGGCCAAAAACACAAATTTCCTCCGGTGCCGACCAGTTGCGTTATGTCCACAAAAATAAACGGGACATGACAGACAGGACAGGACTGGAGAGGGCCTCATCCATACTGTCGGACGGACCTGACCAGCAGTGAGGAGAGGGGACCTGGCCTACAGTGAGGAGAGGGGACCTGGCCAGCAGTGAGGAGAGGGGACCTGGCCAGCAGTGAGGAGAGGGGACCTGGCCAGCAGTGAGGAGAGGGGACCTGGCCTACAGTGAGGAGAGGGGACCTGGCCTACAGTGAGGAGAGGGGACCTGGCCAGCAGTGAGGAGAGGGGACCTGGCCAGCAGTGAGGAGAGGGGACCTGACCAGCAGTGAGGAGAGGGGACCTGACCTGCAGTCAGGAGAGTGGACCTGACCAGCAGTGAGGAGAGGGGACCTGACCTGCAGTCAGGGGAGGGGACCTGACCTGCAGTCAGGGGAGTGGACCTGGCCTGCAGTCTGAGGAGTGGACCTGACCAGCAGTCAGAGGAGTGGACCTGACCAGCAGTCAGGGGAGTGGACCTGACCAGCAGTCAGGAGGAGTGGACCTGACCTGCAGTCATAGGAGTGGACCTGACCTGCAGTCAGGAGAGTGGACCTGACCTGCAGTCCGAGGAGTGGACCTGACCTGCAGTCCGAGGGGTGGACCTGACCTGCAGTCTGGGGAGTGGACCTGACCTGCAGTCAGGGGAGTGGACCTGACCTGCAGTCATAGGAGTGGACCTGACCTGCAGTCAGGGGAGTGGACCTGACGTGCAGTCAGGGGAGTGGACCTGGCCAGACGTGAGGAGAGGGGACCTGACCTGCAGTCCGAGGAGTGGACCTGACCTGCAGTAGGAGGAGTGGACCTGACCAGCAGTCACGGGAGTGGACCTGACCTGCAGTCAGGGGAGTGGACCTGACCTGCAGTCTGAGGAGTGGACCTGACCTGCAGTCAGGGGAGTGGACCTGACCTGCAGTGAGGAGAGACCTGACCGCAGTCAGGAGAGGGGACCTGACCTGCAGTCAGGGGAGTGGACCTGACCTGCAGTCATAGGGAGTGGACCTGACCTGCAGTGAGGAGGAGGGGACCTGACGTGCAGTCAGGGGAGTGGACCTGGCCAGACGTGAGGAGAGGGGACCTGACCTGCAGTCCGAGGAGTGGACCTGACCAGCAGTCCGAGGAGTGGGACCTGACCTGCAGTCAGGGGAGTGGACCTGGCCTGCAGTCAGGGAGTGGGCCTGACCTGCAGTCAGGGAGTGAACCTGACCTGCAGTAAGGGGAGGGGACCTGGCCTGCAGTCTGAGAGTGGCCTGACAGCAGTCAGGGAGTGGACCTGACCTGCAGTCAGAGGAGTGGACCTGGCCTGCAGTCAGGGAGTGGACCTGAGCAGCAGTCAGGGGAGTGGACCTGACCTGCAGTCTGAGGAGTGGACCTGACCAGCAGTCCGAGGAGTGAACCTGACCTGCAGTCAGGGAGTGGACCTGACCTGCAGTCTGAGGGAGTGGACCTGACCTGCAGTCAGGGGAGTGGACCTGACCTGCAGTCAGGGGAGTGGACCTGGCCTGCAGTCAGGGGAGTGGACCTGGCCTGCAGTCTGAGGAGCCGACAGTCAGGGAGTGGACCTGACCTGCAGTCAGGGAGTGGACCTGGCCTGCAGTCAGGGGAGTGGACCTGAGCAGCAGTCAGGGGAGTGGACCTGACCTGCAGTCTGAGGAGTGGACCTGACCAGCAGTCCGAGGAGTGAACCTGACCTGCAGTCAGGGAGTGGACCTGACCTGCAGTCTGAGGAGTGGACCTGACCTGCAGTCAGGGGAGTGGACCTGACCTGCAGTCAGGGGAGTGGACCTGGCCTGCAGTCAGGGGAGTGGACCTGGCCTGCAGTCTGAGGAGTGGACCTGACCTGCAGTCCGAGGAGTGGACCTGACCTGCAGTCCGAGGAGTGAACCTGACCTGCAGTCAGGGGAGTGGACCTGACCTGCAGTCTGAGGAGTGGACCTGACCTGCAGTCAGGGGAGTGGACCTGACCTGCAGTCAGGGAGTGGACCTGGCCTGCAGTCAGGGGAGTGGACCTGACCTGCAGTCTGAGGAGTGGACCTGACCAGCAGTCCGAGGAGTGAACCTGACCTGCAGTCAGGGGAGTGGACCTGACCTGCAGTCTGAGGAGTGGACCTGACCTGCAGTCAGGGGAGTGGACCTGACCTGCAGTCAGGGGAGTGGACCTGGCCTGCAGTCTGAGGAGTGGACCTGACCTGCAGTCCGAGGAGTGGACCTGACCTGCAGTCCGAGGAGTGGACCTGACCTGCAGTCTGAGGAGTGGACCTGACCTGCAGTCAGGGGAGTGGACCTGACCTGCAGTCAGGGAGTGGACCTGGCCTGCAGTCAGGGGAGTGGACCTGACCTGCAGTCAGGGGAGTGGACCTGACCAGCAGTCTGAGGAGTGGACCTGACCTGGCCTGCAGATGCCGCAGCTGCACGGTGAGCGTGTCCAGCTGGTGCTGCAGCTCCTCGTTTGTGCGCACCAGCCGGCGCTGGCTGCTGGCCGTGCTGTCCACCTCGTCCTCCACGGTGCCCAGCTCGCGCTTCAGCTCGTCCACGCGGCCCCGCAGCCGTCGAACCTGCCGACCGCCCACGTCAGCCGGCACTCAACACGCTTTGCCTCAGTCGACTTTCAGTTGTCTCAGAGAAGCAGCGACGCGCCCATATTCAGCTTCAGCCTCACCCACCCCTGCCGCCACTCTGTCTCAGTATCACTCAGTCCGCGCCGCCCCTCCAACGGGTGGCATTCAAGGCGTGGACGACAAGTGTCAATGTCTGGTGG
Organism: Lepas anatifera; assembly: GCA_034440635.1. Classification (NCBI taxonomy): domain Eukaryota; kingdom Metazoa; phylum Arthropoda; class Thecostraca; family Lepadidae; genus Lepas; species Lepas anatifera. Next base: position 1,387,805 of record JAOTON010001346.1, on the reverse strand, counting down.
ACCTACAACAATCTAGAGGACCCTGTTCATACACGTTAACCGTAATTAAATCGACGTAAACAGCAGCTGAACGATGCCATGGTCTGATGAGCTCTGTTGTCACAGATGGCACAGTGCTGTTTGTGAAATTATTCTGAAATAAACTTGGGAAAAAACAGTCATCAAATCAGTAAAAACGAGTGCATTGTTGGAAAACTGTTCTCATCTGTTTGCTCGGCCTTGACCTGCTGCGATACACTCTACAACACCATGAACCATCAGAGCCTCTCGATTCTAGAACGCAAACGCAACTGCTGAACAGATCCCAAACAAGCTCTCCCTAGCCCATGTTGTCAGCTACAAGGACTTACCTCGGCCTCGAACTGTTCAGCGCGGCGAAGTCCGTGCGACAGCTCGGTCGCCTTCTCTTGCAGCACCTTCTTCAGCTTGCTGTGCGCGTGCCGTAGCTCAGACAGTTCACGAGTCTTCTCGAACACCTGGTGGCGAAAGGGAAAACCTTGGAGGGGGCTGCGACCACCGTGGAGCAATTAGCATGCTATAGGGCTGCGAGCATGATAAATAGTCTGGAACAGCAATAAAATATTTGACTTTCTATACACTTTGTTAGTCATTGCAGATTTGACCACAGTCCGAAGTTGTTTCACAGAAACAATTCCAGGAAGCTTACGTGTTACAAAGGTCAGCCGTGTTACAACGGTCAGAAAATAGGTTCTGCGTGTCTGCTTTTGTTGCCACAAGAAGAATGCTTAAATCCATATTAAAATGCAAGCAATTGTCCAGCTGGTTTAGGAACTACGTTCCACATTCGGCCTTGACTCAGACGGATATTTGACTCAGACGGATAAATTAACACTCCTGAGAAACGTTCTTACGGCTCAATGCAGAAGGCAAGAACGAACCGTCCATTTGCAACATTCAGAATGGCAATGGTAGGCCACAAAACCTGGTCCACGGTTATCATACAAGAGGGGTGAGTTGTCTCGGGCTCTCACCTCCGACTGCAGCTGTTTGTTCTCCGTCTCCGCCGCCTGACTCAGCTGTCGGCTGCGCTGCTCCAGCCGCTCCTCCAGGTCCGTCACGTGCGCGCGCAGCTGTTTATTCTCGCGCTCCACTGCCACCTAGCGGCGAGCGCCACAAACCGCTCACACCACTTCCGACTGATACAGCTCACTGTTTGATTTTACATCAGACAGGTGCTTTATATCATAATTCCCCGTCGATGCTTCACGCGCCACTGAGACACAAACATGTTTAAAGGGAATGTGGCAACTTTATAACGTGATTTTAAGTGAGATAGCCATGTTGTAAAGCATGCCGGGAAAGCCGGTAATCTTTATATCATTTGTCTTGAAACTCAAAATTTCCGTACAGAAAAGCTAAAAACTACCAGAAATGTACCCCTCATGTACCCTTAGCAGCATGGCACAGCCTGTCAGTTGTTGGTGTGACGACATATGCTGACGTCAAGATGAGTATCAGCCAATCGACGCCCTTGAAGCCTATGGAATATGGTAGTGGTTGCCAGATCATGACATCACCCACAGGCAGATAATCATTTTTCCCTAGAGGCGCATTTTAAAAATTAAAATATTGAGCTTGTTGTACATTTTTTAGAGAAATCATGGACGATGCCATGATTTTCGGCTAAAAGTACCCCTAATTACACAAAATTCCAGGATTCGACCCAGGTGCTACATTTCCTTTAACCTAGGGCCATAATAATAAAATACGCTACCTACTTCAAACGAAACCACTTCTACCATATAAATGGTCCACTAAAACATAATAACACCACGAATATTTGCTAAGCAGATACGGCACAATTTGCAAACACATCAATTTTCAAAAGCTAAATTAGTAAATCCACAAAAAACACACACAGTGGGGGTGGGCATTAGCCTGAGAGACTCAGGAGCTTGTGGATGACTGGTTAGGTTTCCCAGTGCCCAATCACTCAATGATACAGAATACAATGAGTAATAGTCTTAATTTGGATTTCAATATCAGTCTAAACTTGTTATGCAGTTAGCTAAATGTTACCCACGGACTAGTTTCGTCCATCAAATATAAAACATTAAAACATATAACTTTGCGTTCTATTGATACATCACTAATAGCCTCAAAATATCCTTCAGTGCCTTCGAAAACAGGGTTCATAATAGCAGCACAAATAACCTTACAGAATATCGTTAACTTATTCCATCAGCCTTCCTCATTTTTCGCTCACATGAACCATCCTTCCAGCGGTGTAATTAACGTCACATTAGGCGCGCTTTGCTCGACTCTGATCTACTACGATCTATAAGAGACCAGAAACAAACATGGCAACCCAGTACATTGCCAATTATACTTGTACAACAATATCGTCTAATCATGTGAACAGATAAGTCAGGCCAAGCGGAACAAATAAGCAGCGACCGGGTGGCTTCTCTCACTACATATTAGCCCATATGTTGGCGCTCCGTTAAGCCCCAGCAACCAAGTGCTTTAAGGGTGCGTTACCCTCGACACATGCACCACACGACATGACCCGTCAGAACTAATACCCTGTTTCCCCAACAACAGATGTCAGATCATTCGTTCATTCATCTTGATACACAGATCGCCCACGTGACACGGTGGTTGTAAACCGTAGTACGTTGCGCATTCCACGCATTACGACCCTTCAGGTGGCCAAGAACCGCTGCGGGCAAGGTCAGACAGGTCGCAGTAACAGGTGTCCTAGCAGAGGCGGGTCCAGTATTTTTCAGAGGGTAGACTGCTATTGGTAAAATGTCTTGATTTCTCTAAAGGAGAAAGCAGTTGCAGCTCGCACGACTGTCACCTGGGATGAACCAAAGCTAGCCAAATGGTAGTTTAAGCATGGCTGTGGATTTGCTACGCTATTTGCGTCAGTTAGCAGCTACTGAGCTGTAGGATCCGCGCTCACTTCCCACTTCGTCAACTTTGGTGACCCAACTTTGTGTACCCACTTTCGTCCTCCTAAATTCGACTAGTCCTTTTCCGTCCTAGAAAATATATCATGAATATTCCCAAAACATCCTTGTTTACCTTTTTCCGTGACAACCTCAGGGAAATGTAGAAGGACCACCTTCTTCCATCCCGACAAAAAATCTAAAAAACGTCGTTCTACCCCATCACATTACATTCCCTCTCTATACGGAGTGTCCCTTCTTTGTAAATTTATAGTGTCTACTTTTGAACGCTAGCGTTTTTTAGCATTATGTTCCCGGCCCGCCTTGCATCGGTGGTTCGTCATTTTCTGTGCGTACACGCACAAGCACACACACATGACGCATGGGCCACATGTCCCTCATTTGTGACCGCCTTGGTGTATCTTCGGGATCCCGCCTCGTGGCGGTCACAGAAACGGGCGTGCGTTCGCGCAGGGCTCACTGACTCGCTCACCCATCGAACCCTGAGGCGCGCAGCTCCATGTGTTTGTCCAAGTATTTATTGTGGAACATTTTCTGGTGCTCGGAGGTGGAGGGGGTGGCGTTGTACCCCTCAATTACGTGCGGAGTTGTCCTCACTGTGATCGATAGGTGGTTCTGATTATAGGATAGTTTGTGTCGTAATCAACAACACACGTTTACAGTCTCAATCCCGTCCAGACCCTTACTGACTACATCACTTCAAGATAAACCAAAGCCTTTGTAATGCATTGGAAGCAGTTTCCTAAGTTATAGGCCCTGACTTATGACAGTACCGAAGGGTGGTCTCCAAAAATTTAAGAGACCATCCATAACGTACATCAGGAAAAAGGGAGGGGGCAGGAAGTCAGCAACGGTTTGGTATTTGTATTTGTATTTTTTCCATGTAAATGAGCAACAGGTATAACCCACTAATAGCTCTAGTCAAATAAGCAAAACAAAGATATGGTATTTACAATGAGATGATTCAAATGATACCCGTGGCATTCCCAGATTGGCAACAAAGTCATGCGCTTGCCCTAAGTCTTGGTGTCATTAAAACATTGTAGAAATAAGACATCATTATGACATAAGGACTTTACAATAATAAAAGTGGGTATGCAGGATGTGTAGATAAAAGCACAAACAAAAACACAAGATGAAGGTAAAAACTTTCGCTAAAACGTAGACTAAAACAAGAGCCACACGATAATCAAAACAGGTGCTGCCTTATGTGCTTCACTACAGCACCTTTAAAAATATGGCATGTGGTGGTAAACGGATTGATTATGGGACACTTGATTGTGAAATCATGGAAGCAAAGTAAAGCACGAATAAAAACACCTTGCTTTACAGTTTCGACGCGGCCAAATGGAACCTGAAAAATTTGTAGTTGTGCCCCCTGGTTCGACGCTGATGGACGTGAAAGGGGAGGCTCCCAAGCAGGAAGGCGGAGTCTATCTTGCCCATTATTATTTTTTTAAAGAAACATAAATTATATTGATATCTTCTTTGCGGGTTTGAAAAATTAATAGGTGTAAGTAAGGAAAAATGGCAGCTAACAAAAATATTCAGCCTCAAATGAGTTGCAGCCCCTCCCAACAACCGTATTCAATGGCCGAACACGAAATATCCAAATGGGTCTGTTAGACCCCGGCTCACGGTGGGGTCGATCAGCACACCCATCGTCCTATTGCCTCGACGGTGTAATCGATGTGGTTTATAAAGTTTAATTTCGTGTCAAGCCAAACATGCAGATCTCGAACCTCTTCAACGCGATCTAGATAAGTGTGTTGAATTTTGCACGGGGCCAGAATTGGATGTCTTTTCAGAATGATTCTAAACGAGCGGCATTTTGATGGGTTGAGGTTCAGTTTCCAATCGTTGGACCAAACTGCTAGCCAACCAAGGTCCTTTTGGAGAAGTCCCGAGTCCTTCGACCCGGTGATTTTGTTTTAGAGCTTTACATCGTCAGCAAAGAGAAGAATATTTGTCTGAATGTTGTCTGGGAGGTCATTTATGAAGAGTGCAAAGACCAACGGAGATATCAGACTACCTTCCGGCGTTCCAGAGTGAACCTGGGTCCAATCAGAACATTTTCCATTGATAATGATTCGTTGTTTACGATTGCACAGGAACGATTTAAGCCAATTCAAAGCCTGTCCGGAAATATTGTAGGATTTTTTGAAGTTTGTGGAGGAGAAGTTTATGGTTTACGCTCTGAAATGCTGAAGAGTAGCCAGTGTAGATGACATCTGTCTGATGGGGTGAAGAGATGGAATCCCACGCAGCTTTTAGGAGACCAGCTAAATTTGTGTCACAAGACCTGCTTGGGACAAAACCGACTTTGTTAGACTTTGCAACAGGGCGTAAGAAGGTATTACCATGGGAGTTAAAATTAATAGAATACGTGTTAAGTGATTTATGGATAGTTCCTCAGCTCTGAATTAGAGTGAACATTGATGTGATTCAATGGAGTCACACACATCATTATTATGGGATTTTGGAATTTTTGTATGTCCTTTTTATGAGGAAAGGAACCGCGAGAGATTTGTGTGAAAACGTGTCCTGACGTCCAAATTACCATCACATGCCTCCAGTCATGAGACCATAGTTCCATGGTGTTGAGAGCTAAATGTATGTTGGTGGAAAACACGCAAAATACGTGTTCTATAGTCCGTACATATTTTTAAGACCTGAACAACGTTTCTAAAATATCCGGCAAGCATTAGGAGGTGATGCAACACTCCTCCCCCGCACCTTTCAAGGAGTGTCGTGACTATTTCAGGGATAGCCTTAGTTCAATTGGGCGAGAAAGTACCCTCTTTCTGGTAATTTACTGGTTCAAGGATGACATTCATGGAGTCGAAAGACACATAAAACACCGTTATGTGTCAGCAAATCAAAATGTGTGTATAAATCACAGCAAAAAGCAATACCACACGGATATTTTGCTAAAGAAACAGCAAAGTGGCAACATCAGCAGCAAAAAAAATACATCCGGCATGAGCTTCAAGCACTGAGGGTGAAGAGAGTTTACCGGTCGAAAATTCGGAACATTGAATGCGATAAAGCTGATGGACTAAGGAACGGGACGCACAAGTCCTCACATGGCTACCCAAAAGTGACCCTAGTCAGCAGCCTCGGCGATAACAGGTGCTGACATATCTGACACAGATGTCTAACTCACACAATTGTTTGCCTTTCTTTATGAGGAGTAGGAGTGTACTATGGGAACACACTAGTTGAGTGAACTTCTGCCTTGCGGTCGTCGTCGCGAGAAATCTGCTCCCGGGACAATCGCCGTTTTCTTTTCCCCTGAAAGTTCTTGTCACTCCAGCTCATGGCGACCAGAAATGGGTGTTACTAATATTGGTAGAGCCTAGTGTTCTAACGTATGTTTTCCAGTAAAAGGAGAGTGTTATCCTTGGTCATAGCGATGGAGGCACAATGATATAAACCCTAGAATGCTTAGTTGAGAGTGACGCCCAGGCGCTCTAAATTTCTCCTTCACTTTTTTCTTACTCACTGGATTTTTGTTGGCATAATTCAATAATCCTAGTGTATAAAACACTAGTGTGGAAGCAATGAAAATTTTGATGAAGAATGTGCGAAGTTTAAGAAAGGAATGTAATCGAGTTTCAACTAGCTCCCAAAATATAAAAGCGTTTGCACTTTCCAATCGCCTACTATATTTCCCAACTTGAATTTTACACTCAGTGCCCCAGTGCAAAACCAGTTTTGGACACTGCGGAGCGGGGCGCTACAACATCCCAAAGATTATCCAGCATACTGAGTGCGTCTTTCATTTTTTCTGAGCGTCACCTTCCCACTCTGTTCTTTGTCAGCTTCCATCCAGCAGTCTTCCATCCAGCAGCCGTCGCAAGTTCCCTTTGTAGTTAGGTATATTTCGTGAACGCCATGGCTCAAAATGTATTCACATTTACACTTGTGCTGGTAGCAGTGGTATCTCCATTTCCTGCTGTTGGTAAGGTCGTATTCTAGAACCTCGCGCGCCTTCGGAAGTTTTGCTCTGCCGAGGGAGGATGATGGGCAACAAATGAAGAAGGCTTCCATATATCTTAGCTGACGCCGGGGCCTAATTTTTTGGCTTTCACTCGTTGAGACAGATCTCTCGTGGTGGCTTTTGCTTCAAGTGATTATAGGCCAATCAATTTCTAGATGTCCCCAAAAATTGCTTATTTGGGTAACAAAAAGTACGAACAGGATTCGAGCGGGCTAATTCGACATAAAGCTCCCTCAAGATCGTTCCCTGTCATCCGCCTCTCCTTGTCATTGCACACAGCTCACGCCAGTAAAAACAGCGTCCGGAGTCAACAGGCTATTTAACGCAAATCAGATACAATTGAACAACGTATTCTTCCTTTGTACTTTAGATATGTTTAGAATGCTCGATTATGTCAATATTATTTCAAAAATACACCCATGTAGCTTTCTGGTACAATTTTTGATGAGCTGCGACTACGCAAAATTTACTTCAGGCTGATTTTTCGACCGCAGGCGGTGACCTGACTATGACTAAATTTTCAACGGATGCCCAAAATGGGCGAAATAATTGAAAATTTGCGGGGACACTCATTTAAAACAAAGGTGTGCAAAATATGAAGCCATGTTGCTTATCAAAACACCAACTCAGTAGCCTTAGGAGACTCATGAAGGCTCATATTGTCTGGTTGCAGAACAATGTGCGCCATCCAGCGTCGGCCAGGCAGGTCGCAACTGCCCAGAAAGTAAAAGGGACCATAAACCTTCAGCTTCCAACTCTGACACTACATTTTCAACAGCAAAACGGACAGCTAACCAGATTTTGGCCCATTTGTGTTACCAGTTAATTACACTAGAACATTTCCTGTGCCCCCAAATCCGTTAAAAACAAAATATACATTTTTGCTGCAAGTGAAGTGGCCCAGTCTCACCTGAGACTCTGTTTTTGATTTCAGCCTGTTTGTTACCCTCAGTGGCCCAAAAGAGAAGGTAAGACTAGAAAGAAAGGATGTGTTTGAAATGTGGTCGTCAGAAGGAGTGAGGTTACGAGCGAAAGCAAGGAAGTGAACGCGGGAATGCATTTGACAAATTACGACTTTGTGCTGAATCTTCTTTGTATATCATGAAAAACAAGCTTCACTCCTTCGGATCTATGGGATCAATTGTAACAAGGATCACGGAGACAGATCCATGATTTTCGGTGTTATTGCATGGGCACAAAACTGCATCCATGACGCTGACAGTGTAGGGTCTGCTCATAATTGACGGTTTTGGGTTCCAAAAACCTAACACCATGTGGCAGCCATCGGCTGAGTATGATGCTCAGTCACCCTGATCATGTTATGCATGCTTTATTAGTCAATCATATATTTCGAAAATACAGCAATCGTAATGTAAAATTTTAGATATAATTCTCAAAACTCGATTCATGTTTTAATGAGACTTCTTAGTTAATACAAATGTGTGATAACTGTAAAACGTCGTCCCAATTTCTTCCTCCTGCCCAATTTCAAATATTCATTCATTTTGCGTTTATATACGAATAGTACATACCTAGTTGTTTTGATTTGAAACACCATTCCAATTAAATAATCCGAACTTTGTTTTGGGCTGCACGTCGGATGCTTTCGACGTAAAAATCACCCCTGAGCGAGGCTCCCCTGTAGAGATAAATGCTGCCATCGGCCTTTTGTTCCCCCTTCTCTCTTTCTCTCCTCGGTGGTTAGTGATTCTAAAATTTTGACATATTTTTTTCTGAGGGACTTCTAAAAGCCCAAATTAACCATTTTCGTATTATTATCACAATATTATTTTATAAGACAAATCGTTATTGCTTTCGGCAGTGGAATGCAGAAGTTAGCAAAATATCATCAATTATAATTGGATAATCGGTCGGGTGAAGTCTGAGGTTTTGGAGCTCAGTATGGTGATTGTAGGATCACTGATCATGGTTTTTGAAGGACAGCAAATTGTGGGGCTGACTTATAATGATGAAGCATCAGCTCCTAGATTTCACTTCTGAGAAAGAGCAGGTACGATGCACCCTTATAGATTCTTGGCAGTTTTTCAAAGACAAAAGCTCATTGACACAGCATTGCAGTTCACCCATTTCTCGTTTAGATCATCTAGCCAATTAGAGAACACCTTGCTGAAATTACTGAATGTTGGAGTGGTAAAAACCAAAACAGTTTTGATGCCTGGTATCACGTAATATTAGTTAAGGGTAAATCCCTTTGTTTTGTTAAAATGCCTTCATATTTAACCCCCCCTCCCAATTTCAAACATTTGATTTGACAACACGGTAGTCAAAGTCAATGCAAACACTATGGCTGTGGCGGATCCAGAGGGGAGGGGTAAACAGGCATTTCCCTTCTCCCCAAACGGAAAATATCGGGGTAAAACTATGTTTTTATGTTTTCATAAGCGAGATTTTGTTGCTTTAACTCTAAACTTCGAACAAAACCAGTCAACTTCAGTGTAAGCATCTTGTGCGCATATCTTTCACCCCCTGAAGTTTTTTGCCTTTCGCCTTTGGTATTACCAAAACCTGCCGTCAAGTTATATTTTGGCAACATTTTTCACCGCGTGACGTTCTTTTTGTTGCAACTTTGGTTTGCCTCACCCCCCAACCGACAGGCTAGATCCGGCACTGCTCAATGGAGACGTCCTTGTCCACTCAGCAGGACCTCAGCTGCTGGATCCTGTCCTCAGTCAGCTGCCACGTGACTGGCGCGCGCCCGAGGCGCAAAGGCACCGGTCACGCCGGTAAACAGGTGTCCGTGTGCCAGTGGCGTAGCGAAGAGGTGACCAGGCTACACGCTCTCATTTTGTTCAATATTTCCTAACCACATTCGTGAATATATTCACTTTTGCTTCTAACTGCAGTTTCTCTGCTTTTAACTACCTTAACATATTTCTGGCTATGCCACTGCTCCCGTCCCATTCACCAAAGCATGAATGAACAGACCTGCCACAGCGGCCACTCATTCGAATCCGGTACTGCTAGCGCCATCTATTGGGAAAGTTTTATAAAACTTGAAATAACTTTTTCGCTGAGCTTTTTTGTTTTCGATTTTGTATGGGAATGGTAAAGAAGAGATATCCGCAAAACTCTGTTGTTTCCGTTTTCGCGATTTTTGCTCTGAATTTTTGAAAACGCTTTCAAATTTCAGCTTCTTATATCTTTCTTAGAAGACAAAAATTCAAAAAAGTAAAACAACAGAGTTGTGGAGACTGACTCGTAGAACATAGGCCTACCCACACTATTTCAATGATGACATTATGTAAAAAGTTATTCAAACTTTAAATTTGAGAAATTTGAAAAAGAACGGTAAATTGCACAAAAACTAGAAATGCGTCAGGCTTAAAATAGAGACCGCCGTAAATATACATTTCTCATCTACTCGTGGTGAAGAAATCACGACGATAGTCACGTTACTTTACGAGATATTTCAATAAATATGCTCTCATAGAGTTAACATTGATAACGCACCCTTAACACTGCCTGGCAGTGCCTCCAGCCACCACTGAGCACTGCCTGGCAGTGCCTCCACCCACCACTGAACACTGCCTGGCAGTGACCCCACCCACCACTGAGCACTGCCTGGCAGTGCCTCCAGCCACCACTGAGCACTGCCTGGCAGTGCCTCCAGCCACCACTGAGCACTGCCTGGGGGTGCCTCCACCCACCACTGAGCACTGCCGGAGAGCGGCCGTCACCGAGGCGCGGTGCCTACCTTCTCCGTGTCGACCCGCTCCCTGCGCTGCCACTCGGCGGCGTTCTCAGCCTGAAGCCGCTCCAGCTCCGCCCGCAGCTCAGCCAGCTGCTGGTCCCGCGACTGGCGCACAGCAGACGGGTCAGCGCAGGGGTAGACGGGTCAGCGCAGGGGTAGACGGGTCAGAAAGCAGACGGGTCAGCTCAGGGGTAGACGGGTCAGCGCACAACAGACGGGTCAGCGCAGGGGTAGACGGGTCAGCGCAGGGGTAGACGGGTCAGCGCAGGGGTAGACGGGTCAGCGCAGGGGTAGACGGGTCAGCAAGGGGTAGACGGGTCAGCGCACAGCAGACGGGTCAGCGCAGGGGTAGACGGGTCAGCGCAGGGGTAGACGGGTCAGCGCAGGGGTAGACGGGTCAGCGCAGGGGTAGACGGGTCAGCGCAGGGGTAGACGGGTCAGGGCAGGGGTAGGCGGGTCAGCGCAGGGGTAGACGGTAGACAGGCTAGCGAACCGACATGGGTTCAACCCGGTTCAAGTACAAGCTAGAGTTTGGGCAGGTTAGTTAGGAGTGCACACGGTACAGATTAGCAAGGATGGCAGAGAGATATATGGTACACTAAGGATAGCACGGGGGTGCGCCCGTAACTGGGAGAAGCACGCCCGTTGGAAGTGGCCCTAATAAAAGCACCGTTTGATTCCTTAGAGAAGGCGTTTACCAAATGGATCATAACAAAAACATTCCACATTAGATAACATTTCAACTCAGCTAAAAATTACACTGAGGTAGAAAAGACGAGATGCGAATCACGGCACGCCCGCCGCACCTGTCGACTGGAGGTCTCATCGCGCAGATCCAGCTGGATGCTGGTCAGCTGGTTCTCGTGCTGCGCGCGCAGCTCCATCAACTGTTTGAGCGTCTCCTGGCGGGAGAGCCGCACGTCGTCCAGGCGCGCCCGCATTTCCGAGAGGTCACGCCGCAGTGTCTCCACAGAGCGCTGCAGAGCAGCCTTCTCCCTGGCGCCGCACGCACCAGCGACAGTTATACAAGCACAGCCACGAAGAACGAATGTCAGAGCGCACAACGATGGGTGAAGTTTGAAATAACGTTAAAACGAAGGTAAATGTAAGCCTCTGAATTGTCACATCTGGAGTGGATAGTCATATGGGAAGGTAGGTAAAAGGAAGGAGTAAGAGAGTAGAAAGAATGGAGCGCGAAACCACTCACTCTCTCTCAGCCTGCATAGACTTCGCTTGAGACAGATCCACCTCGCTAGCTGGCCTCGACAAGCGCTTCTCTGGCTTGTCCGTCTCCTCCTTTCGGGGAGACGTCGGCTCCCCATTTGACGGCGCCTCCTTCTCCGGAGGAGAGAGTTCTGTGAGCGGCAGACAGGCAGGCACGGACAGCACCGGCAGCCGCGGGGAGGACGAGTACACATCGCCAGCCGAGCTCTCCACAAACTCGGCGCAGGCGCGCTGGGTGCCAGGCGCAGAGACAGAAACCGGAGACACAGCCGACATGGGAGACACGGTAGAGATGGCTGATACAGCAGCGATCTGCAACCAGAGACATGCCAGGTTAAACAAACCACCCATGGGCAACAGGCCCTTCACACAACGGGTGCATCGCAGACACATGAAGGTCTGGATCGACGTAACACACGCAGGGCTAAACACAGGTAGACACAACCATACCACATTCCTGCAAGCACCAACCTTAGCACTGGGCAGCACCACCTCCACCGGCAACCGCGCCTGCTTGGGCCTGGCGCCTCGTCTGTCTTCAGTGGCGGTGCGGCCGGGCGCGGCGTTCAGCCGGAGCTCGGCCAGCGCGCTGACAGGACCGCCACACTGGCACCGCTGCACCAGCAGCCGCCGCAGGTGCTCCAGGTCGGCCGACAGAGCCTCATTCTCGGCCTCGATCTCCTGGCGGTCGCGCCGCACGGCCGCTGTCTCCTTCAAAGATGTCTCCAGCCGCAGCCGCACCGCACGCAACTCCTCTCGCGCTTTGTTGCGCTCCGCGCGCACCTGGCAGGTTTAGCGGTAGGTAGGTAAGGAAGTCATTGTACCCACCCATGTCTCCTCCCGGGGGACATTTAATACATGTTTCATACGAATATAATGGCAAGAGACTGAGCAGATAGTCGTCCTGCATACTTTTTCAGCGACCATCCT
>JAOTON010001344.1:380000-440397 GCA_034440635.1 Lepas anatifera | reverse complement strand
AGATGTCTGAAGTCAACTAGTGCGACTCGCAGGGCACAAGCTCCTCTCAAGTGCTGGAGCACAGTGCACCAGCTGGTGCACGCACCTCTCGGATCTACCCCGCCGGCAGGATGATGTGGATGCCTCCGCCTCCAAGCGTCGTGCCTGCGGTGGCGGATCCACCTGAATAGATCCAGGTGGCCCGGGTCGGTAGGTTAGTCAAGTGTTGTTCAGCGATTGTGCGTCAAACTGGAGTCGGGAGCTGAGCGGTGGCCACCCGGTCCTTCATCCAGATCGAAGCGAACGGACTCCCCGAGTCAGCCACGGCGGGGCAGTGCCCAACCGCTCCTCCACCGCCGTATCAGTCAGGCCGGCCATGTTCAAAACCTCTAGGCCTCACCAACGCCACTCCGAGGTACAGAACGGGGGTGTCGGGGCTGTCGTCTCCACCGTGACTCGGAGCGGGTCTTCTGCGGGAAACAATTTCGCCCAACAAATCATGCGGGCGACCAGGACGCCAAGGCGAGAGTGGGCCGTAGGTAGGCCCGCTTCCGTCATGAGGAGAGCCACAGGGTTCGACTGTGGGCGACCTGTGACCACTCTGGCTGCGGCACGGAGCTCCATATCAATCAGCTGTTGTTGTTGTTGTAGTACCTCGGGCCAGCCTACGGCCGGCCGTAGTCGAGAGGCTCTCGATGACGTAGCTAGTTGCGGGCCAAGGCCGCCACGGTCCCGCCGTCCCGGAGCTGCAACAGGTCCGGATGAATGGTGCCGATGAGGGGCAGCCGCAATCCCGCCAGGCACGGGCACCGGAGCAGGACGTGCTCGGGTGTATCCGGGCCTTCGCGGCAGCAGACGAGGCAGCGCGCCGCAAGGCACGCCGGGTCCGCGCACTGCTGACATTGGCGGGAGGGAAGACGGCCGATGCGGTACCGGTACTGTCTGGAGAGCCCCCAGTGACCTGTCCTCAGCTGGTGCACGTTGACGGTGTCTTCCGGCGTCGGCATCCGGTCCCCCATGATGCGCCTGAACAGGCTGTCCGACCAGCAGCATCGCCAGGCCCTGGAGGCGGCGCGGTCGACAGCTCGGGTGAGGCTGCCCACTGAAGGAACGTATCTTATCCCCTGGCCACAGCTTGGAGGCGAAGGTGCCACACCGACGCGCCCAACGTGGTCTGCTAGGCGCCGGCGCCGCTCGCAAGAGTCGACAGGGCAGCCTAGGAGTCCGTGCAGAGGACGATGGGGCACTCAGCTGGGGCGCTCCCCATCTCCAGCAGCTTCTCCAGCGCCGCTCGGATGGCGACGAGCTCGGCGCGCGTGCTGCTGCACAGCCTCCCAGCCGAGGCGGTGACCAGGTGCTCATCCCCAGAGGGGAGCACAATGAGGGCCCTCCTCCGCCGGCACTCACTCCTCCTTCCGCAGAGCCGTCACTCCAGACACAGGAGGCCTGGTCTGGCAGGGTGGACAGGTGCTCCTCCGCGGCGGCACGGCGCCGCGCATCCGGCACCCCTCGCAGGGCGTCCGGGCCGACATCCAGGCGGATGTGGACGCGAGTCCTATCCACCCAAAGGGGGATGGTGACGTGCAGCCTTGCTTCGATGGGAACGTCGGACGCCCCCGCTCTCTCCAGAACCCTCGCACCAACAGCCCGCCAGCCGGTGGTGGTGATCAGGCGCTGAGGGGCGGTAGACTCCGCCGTCACGAGGAGTGGGTCGTCCTTTCGTTTCGTAGGGCTCGGGCCGAACCTGCCAGTCTTGCTGCTAGCACCTGACGACGTACCCTGATAGCCGTGAGGCCCGCTTCTGCCAGCAGCGAGTGACGAGGGGTGCTGACAGGGCATCCGGTGATGGCTCGGGCGCAGGCCCTGAGTTCGCAATCAGGAGCTCCACGTGTGACTCCGACGCAGCGGGCAGCCATGCAGCGGCGGCGTACTCCATGGCGCCGCGCACGTAGCCGCTAGCCACAGTGCGAAGTTGTGGCTCTCTAAGCCCCCAGGAGCGGCCCGCCATCCTACGTAGCTGAGCGATGCGGGGCTTTTCTTTCTTGCGAAGGTTGAGGCAATGTTCCCCGAAGTGAAGCTGCCTATCGAAGGTCACACCGAGGGAGCTTCAGATGCCGCCCACCTCTGACGTTAGCGCCGTCCACCTTGATGGAGAGGTTCTGAGCGTCCTGGTAGCGCTGGGACAGAACGAGCACCTGCGTCTTGGATCCCGCGATGGTCATCTTCCAGCCCCGAGCCCACTTGACCATGGTGTCAGCAGCCTGTTGGGCGCGCTCTCTGGCGAGGTCGACGGTGCACCCCGTGCTCAATGTAGCCGTATCGTCGGCGTACATGTACACAGGGGTGCTCGGAACGGGCCCCACTGCCTCCACCAGGTTCGCCGCCCAGAGGGTGAACAGGGTCGGCGCGAGGACCGACCCCTGCGGTAGCCCGGCGCGGAAGATACCGCCGGAGCTGCGCACCCCGTTCACCTCCGCGCAGGCGCGGCGGTCGCGCAGGAACTGGAAGACCCAGGAGGCCATACACTTCGGGAGGTGGCACAACATCTTGAGCAGTAACATCCGGTGGTCGATCTTGTCATAACTGCGGGAGAAATCATAGGCGACGAGGACGAACCTGGCGGCAGTTTTGCCGTCTGACGGGCGGTCTCGCGGCCTCGGGAGGTTAAACCCGTCTTGGAATTCTTGGGTGAGTCGTCCCAGGTTCTCTTCAGCGGATCGGCCGCGCTTGAAGCCGACCTGTTCCTCTGGGATTGTCCTGTCCCTCTCCAGCAGGTGGGTTAGCCTCGCTCCGACCATCCGCTCGGCCAGCTTCGCGATGTGGCTCGTAAGTGAAATGGGCCCGAAACTGGAGACGTCTTGTGGGTTCTTCCCTGCTTTCAAGATCGGTATGATGGTCGCCCTACTCCATGCATTAGAGACCACTGAGGTGCGCCACGGGCAGTTGATGAGGTGCAGGAGGGCATCCTGGGCTGCTGGTCCCAGGTACCGAAGGTGCTCCGTGCACACGTCATCGGGATCGGGCGCTTTCCTGGACCTCATCTTCCTAATCTGGTCCAGCATCTCATCTCTGCTGAAAGGCTGGCAGGAGCTGTCACAGGGGCATGGACGTGACCACGCTGCGCACAGTGAGGTCTTTGTGGCTCGGTCACGCCTCCGGTGGCGGGTGTGGTTGCTCACGAGGGAGTACTCGCGAGCGAAGGCCTCGGCCTTGGCTCGGTCCTCCACAGCGACACGGCCGCAGTCGCCGTTGACCGTCTGGCCGGGGCATACGTCCCGCGCGCCCCCCTCCATCCGCCTCATAATATTCGTGACGCAGCCAATGGCCGCGGGCCTGTTCAGCTCCTCGGTGACAAAATACCGGAAAGAGCGCCGTCTTGCCTCCTCCTCGGCCTCTGCGGCTCTTCTCTTGGCGGCCTTCCATCGGTCCGTGGTTTCCCTTGAGGGGACCCGATGAATAGCGATCCTCGCCGTCTGGCGCTCCACCACCGCACTGGCCAGCTCCGGGTCGAGGGCCCAGGGTACGGGGTCGGCACGGGCTCCGCGGGGGATCCTGAAGGAGCTCGCTTCGAGGATGGCGTTCGTCAAGCGCGTAGCCATTCCCTCGACCGGCAGGTCCGGCGTAACAGTGCCAGCCACCGCCCCATCACAGTAGGCGGTGAAGCCAGTCCAGTCAGCCTTGTGGAGGACCCAGCGCGTCTTCCTGATACGCCGGGGGCGACTGCCGGCCACCGACACCGACACCACCTGGGGAGGTGGTTGCTTCCAAGGTCGGTGCCAACCGACCACGTACAGCGGCGCGCCAAGTCTTGGTGGGCCATGGCAATATCCGGGGCCGAGGGGCGAGTCTCCACTCCATAGCTGGCACGGGTGGCAGCGCCGTTGTTGAGGATTCGCCAGTTCTTGCGCAGGGACCAGCCATGTATCAGGCGGCCCACCCTGTCCAGGTCTAAACAGACGACATCCAAGGCAGGGTGGTGTCCGTTCACATCCTCCATGATGAGGGTCGGGTCGCCAGCAGGGAAGGCCTCGAGGGAGAAGTTGTTCACCCGCTCGTCCCCGCCAGACGAGCGTATAGGCGGGCGGTAGATGTTGAAGATGTCGATGGTGGGTGAAATCAGCCTCTTGGGTGCGCTCAAGATGACTCTGACGGCGCACCATTCGGTTGTGTCATCTTGAGGCTGGGGAGGCGACTCTTCGATGACACTGAAGTTGAGGCCGTCTCTGAAGAGGATTGCGACGTCCCCTCCACAGACAGGCCCCACGACCCTCCTGCCTCTAGCCCTTCGCGAGATAGCGGCGGTCTGAAACACCGGGACCGATAGGGACTTTCCAGCCAACTGAGCTTCATGGATAGACACCACGTCCGTCCTGACGTCCGATAGCCAGCGGCTGAGCTCCGCGGTCTTGTTGCGGACCCCTCCGCGCTCCAACTGACAAGCAGCAGTCGGCCTCGGGTCTGGCATTTGTGGCAGTATCACCGGTACTTGGCTCGTCGGCTGAAGCCACCCTGAGGGCCCGTTCCGCCGCGATCGCGGTTTCCCCCACCGGCGGGCCTCCCGGCGGGGGCGGTGGAGTCACTTATCTACGCGGGCCGGGACGCACCGAGTGTCAGTCGGCGCGCCCGGACCCACGGACAGCGTAGGAGATTTTTGAGAGTCGCCAATGGTGGCGGCAGCGCAGCGGTTGCCAGTCGCCGCGCAGCCGCAGCAGCTCCAGGGCGGCGGGGCCGCAAGGGGTCGGTCCCGCAACGTCCCGCACCTCGGGGCAGCTGAGTTCCATTTGGACGGCGACGGCCAGCGGCGAGTAGAAATACAGCAGTGGCGTATTCGAGGGCGCCCCGACATATCCACCGACTGCTCCTTCGTGACAGGCGTCTGCGTGAGAGAACTCCCCTGAAAAAGAAAATGCGTTAGCAATTGACAGGTCGTGCCACTGGAAGGCTAACGAAAACCATGTGTTTGTTTCAGCAAGCGCATGAACATGGGCCTGAGCCACCTTCGCTGGGGCGGGGAGATATCCCACAGATCTCGGAAATCACACTAATGAATGAAAAGTGGTAAACGTTGTTGGGCACCCTGACGTAATCTCTGAAAAATTAAGTTGTCGATTTTTATCAGCCTAAATCCAACGTCGCCAGAGGCCAAACCATGTCACCATACGGATATAAGGAGGATGAATGTTTTTGTCACAGCATCTGACGTACAAAAGCCATAACACAACTATTTAAACATTTGTAATATTCTCAGCAAATTCAATCGAATGATATATAGTGCGATCTTGCTAGGTTACATCTCAGTGATTACAAAAATCCAGTGACGCCAACATAAATGCTGTATCTCCGTTCCAGACGAAGTTACTTAGCTAAATCATATTACCCATGAATTTTTAAAAGAGAGGTCATGGCTCGTTCCCAGCCCTGGGTTATCGAAATAAAAACACCAATTAACATCTCATAGTAGCCGATGACTTCATGTATTTAGATACATTTTAGATAAATCGACTCCACGTATTTACTCATGCTGTTACATTTTTGTTGGAGGTGGTCACTTAACCTGCACTGCTGAGATGACCCGAACTGGACCTAAAATTTTGACACAACTTGCAAAACTGATCAGAAGAAAATGCATCCCAAACCATTTACAGGCTTCTGCGAAGACCCAAAGGGGGGGCATCAGTGCAAGTGTAACGTTTTGACAGGGGCAGATGCCGGGTTTCATGTATTTATGATAAGCTCATCTACGGAAACGCAGTAGGCGTTTCGGTTGGGATGAAAAGAACAGGACACTGTTTTTACCACAAAAATCCATAAAAAGGACACATTTTAGCATTGATCACTGTCTGCCCCACCAGCACAATACATCAACAATCCAGCGGCTTTAAACATTTTTACTTTTGAGACTTCCATTCAATTAGCCTCCAAATAAAGTTACCTGGTAAATTGTGTTGCACTGAGGATATCATAGATGCCGTAGCATGATGTTACAGCATGCCGCAATTGACCAGTCACGTTGTCTTCAGCAGCGTCTCACGGGCCATTCCCAGTTGATGGTGGAGTAGCGCGCCCATTGAAACACAACTCAGTACAGGTGAAGCTCTGTTTACAGCTGACCTCCATCGAAGATCGCATCAGCACCACCACCACGCTGAGGAGAAGGGAGGTACGGCGGTGTTACGAATGCACTATAAAAGAGAAAATACGACGGGGCGCTGGTGGGCAATAGACAGGGCAAAGAAAACACCCCACCACACATTAGATTAAACAAAAATTACATACATATAGTACTATACATTGAGCTTCCCATGGAGGTCTTAATATGCTATCTTACATCTAGCCTCCTGAGTCCCCACGTATAGGTATCTATACGCAGGTTTGAATAGCTCTACCACCTGCTACCGATGTCGTAGCCTTTTATATAAATTATGTATAGAAAGCTGGACATTCTAGCTTTCTTCTGGTGTCAAAATCATAAACTAAACCCAAGGGCAAGTGAGTCAAAATTCCCTTTGTTCGACGATAGGCGTGAGCGCCGGACGGTTTCGCGGGTTGCTCCGAAGAAGGTATGTAGTTTAAAAATGTTACTGACAGAATCTAGTTTTGATAGCTATATGAACAGAAAGCTTAAATTATTGGAAGTATCTCAGTTTTTATCCGGTGTTTTTAACATTTTTTGTTGCCAAACAATCTCCTTCGAAAATGCTATGTATAGAATTCTATACTCCAGGACTCAATGACGACAAAAGTGACATTATACTTAACCATTTGGAGGGCATCCCAGGCATATCATACTCCTTTGATGTAATGAGACATCATTGATGAGGAGCACATGTTAAGCAAATATGTTTTCCTCGTGGTTTCCTTTGTCTTTAATTTTATAAAACTAGAAGATATGGATTGGAACAGGCGATGCTTATCATTCTGGTACTGAAGCGAGGAGCAGATCCGAGGAGGGGGGATGGGGTAATAGCCCCCCTTAGGCCTACCTTAAGCACTGATAAAACGCCTCCCGCTGGAGCCGCCGGGCCCCCGCGGGAGGGGGAGCGGTAGCTGCAGCTATACCCCGGTCCCGCAAGTTGTCTTCCAAATACCACGCGAAGGTAGGTCTAGGGGGCCCCTCATTATGCAACCGGGGCCCCCGAAATTAATATCGGTGGCCCCCAGAGTTGTTCTCGGGGTCCCTACCTCTGAGGTCCCACGAACCCCGCGACTGGGCCCCTAAAAATCGTCTCAGGGCCCACTGCTGTCCAAGCCGGGCCCCCTGTCCTCAGCAGATTTAGGTCCCCGGTATTCCACCCGGGCCCCCCTGTGACTGCAACTGGACCCCCTGCGGTTCACCCGGGCCTCCTTTGGCCATCTGGACACCCTGATATTCTTCCGGGCCACTTGCAGTCCACTTGAAACCGCTGAGTCTGCGACCGGGCCCCTCAGAATTATCCCAAGCCCACTGATGACGAAGTCGGGCCCCTGTTCTCAGCAGTTGCAGATAATTTCCCTGTATCCCACCCGGGCGCTCTGTGACCCAAGTCGGGCCCCCTGCGGCTGACCCAGGCCTCCTGTGGCCATCCGGGCCTCCTGAAATGCTTCCGGGGGCCCGTGTGGCTCACTTGCGATCTTGGTGTCGGGGACCGGGCCCCTTACGATAATCTCAGATATATTGTGGATACAGTCAGCCCCCTGCCTTGCTTGCGGGATTCCTTTGGTCTCGGCCCTCTGTGGCTACAACATCTGTTCCTGCTTGGGACTAGCAGGTTTAATATCTTAAACACGGTAACTCCTGGCTGGAGTACAAGTCTCACGAGGACTTCGAGGAGATCAGGTACCTGGAATTAAAATCCAGCTCACCGATCAGCTCGTGGCTGAAGGTAATAATATAAACTGTGAGGCCAGGCGAGAATACACTGAAAATGTTTCAGAGGCACCAGCTGACGAGCTTCCCACAAAGCGACCAAAGGTCGCAATGTCGTCGAAGGATATCAAAAGTGCTAGCACACAGTACATGCACGAAATTATCCCTGGTAAGGAATCGTACCGAAGATGCCGATGACCGTCCTAAAACAAGCTGGCTCTCGTCAAGTCCAAGACGTTTGGAGTGCTTCTCTAATTCATTACTGAAACGATCTTTTTTTACCAAGTTCCACGAGGCATAAAGGTCATGGAGCGCACACGATGTATCTCTATTGGGAACCTGGATATGGTACATACATGCTTGGGTCTAACGATAGTCCTTGACTGATCCCTAACGAGAACGTGCTTTAATGCTCGGTGGTATTTAATTTAGGAATTAGGATTTTACTAACAGTGGCTTAACACGCGAATTGACGGGGGTCTGAGCCACCTTCGCATTGACGAGGGGGGGGCAGGTATCCGCCCCCTAAAATTTCGAGAACCACGGTAGGTAGCGAAAAACGGTAAACGGCGTTGGGTTGCCCATCCACTTCTCCATCGAAAACATTCGAACCATTTTTTTCTCAGGTCACATTTAAGGTCACGAGAGGTCAAAAACAGCCGTCATAGGGATAACATGTAAATTCAGTTTTTCGGCCATTACATCTGAACAAGTAAAGATAGAGCAAAACGACTTGAACTATATGAATCCTCTCAGCATGCCAAATCGAATGATATATAATTTGACCTTACTAGGTCAAATCAATCATTTGACCTGACCCGAGGTCAGGTCAGGGTCAAATTATATAAAATGCATATCATTAGAACCGCAAAGCCCAGGCGAGTCTAATGCAGCTAAAATAAATGCTCTATCACCATCCGTTACTGAGTTATTCTGTAAAAACTATTTTCCCATGTATTTCCAATGGAGAGGTCATGCCTCGTACCTGACCTTAGGTCATCGATATCAAAAATACCGGAACATATTTTAGAGAACTAGGTAGGGCCATTATGTGATATGAGTTTCAATCGGATAAGTTCACCCTGCTCCGACTTATGCTATCTTAAACCTTTTTTGAGGTCGGGTCACTTGACCTGTACTGGTGACCTGACCTTGGATGACCTAACCTTAAAATTTTCACAGAAGTTGTAAAAATGATGGGGGAAAAGGTATACCAATTACGGCGGCGCTACGCGCCGCCGTTTTTCTGCTGTCTCCGAAAAACCCGAGGGGGGCGGGTACCCGCCCCCGTCAATGCGCGTGTTAAGGTGACGATCCGTATAAGTAGACTCAACCGGCGAAGGTACCAAATTTTGTTATGCCTACGTCATAATAATGATTAAAATCTTAGTTAAAAGGGAAAGCAAATACAACGTTCATTATGAGATAGTGACAAATGCATCATGTTTCACGCAGCGCATCCCGAGAAAAAGTTTATCATTAGTGCACTATTTATAGTCATTGAGTCCTGGTGTATAGACTTCTATACATCCAATAAATTATATTTATAAATTTTTGAATTTAAATTTTTGTTCATTATTGAGTTCCTTGCATCCAAAAACCCAAAAATCAAAAAGGGTTTGTACTTCCATCAAATATTTTGGGCTCGGGTCTCAAGAGGATAGTACTAAGCCTGTAGGATTTTGAAGCGACAGAAAAACAGAAAGACAGACAGAAACACACAAACATACAAACAGAGACAGACCTTGGAATTTTAGGACATGTAGACTGCTAAGCCTATATGTGGGCCAGCCAGCCAGTCAGCCAGACAGACAGAGACATACAGACAGAGAAAGAAAAACTTCCAGAAAGCCAGAGATAGACAGGGATAAACAGAAACACAGACAAACAGTGAGAGAACAAGATAGACAGAAACATATAAACGGAGACAGATCGACATAGACAGAAATAAACAAAGACACAACCAGACAGACATTGCCAGATATTCAGAGGAAGCCAGATCTAAATACATACAGATAGACAGAACAGACAAAATACAGGGACAGTCAGACAGACATACAGAGACAGTCAGACATACATACAGTAAAATACAGAGACATCCAGGCAGACAGAAATACAGAGAATACAGAGGCAGACAGACAGGTAGGCAGACAGACAGAGGAAGCCAGGTCTAAGTACATACAGACAGACAGAACAGCCAGAGAGACATACATACAGAGACAGCCAGACAGACATACAGGGACAGTCAGAGACATACAGAAAAGTACAGAGACATCCAGGCAGACAGTCAGACTGATATACAGAAAAATGCAGGCAGACAAGCAGACAGGCAGGCAGACAGCCAGACAGAGTCTGACAGACAGAAAGTCGGGCAGACAGATGGACGGACAGAGTCAGGCAGACATACAGACAGTCAGGCAGGCAGGTAGACAGGGAAACAGGCAGGCAGGCAGACAGACAGGGAGACAGGCAGGCAGGGAGACAGACAGTCAGTCACACAATCAGACAGACAGACAGTCAGGCAGACATACAGTCAAGCAGACATACATACTGTCAGGTGAACAGACAGACTGGCAGGCAGGCAGACAGACAGACAGACAGACAGACAGGGAGACAGGCAGACAAACAGAGACAGCAAACATTCAGACAACCAGACAGACATACAGAGGCAGCTAGACAGACATACAGAGACAGTCAGACATACATACAAAAAATACACAGACATCCAGGCAGACAGACATACAGAGAATACAGAGGCAGACAGAGGAAGCCAAGTCTACATACATACAGACAGACAGGACAGACATACATACATACAGATATAGCCAGAAAAACATACAGGGACAGTCAGTGACATACAAAAAAGTACAGAGACATCCAGGCAGACAGACATACAGAGAATACAGAGGCAGACAGACAGGTAGGCAGGCAGACAGTGGAAGCCAGGTCTAAGTACATACAGACAGAACAGCCAGAGAGACATACATACAGAGACAGCCAGACAGACATACAGGGACAGTCAGAGACATACAGAAAAATACACAGACATCCAGGCAGACAGTCAGATATACAGAAAAATGCAGGCAGACAAGCAGACAGGCAGACAGACAGCCAGACAGACATTCAAGCAGACAGACAGGCAGACAGACGGACAGACAGAGTCAGGCAGACATACAGAGTCAGGCAGGCAGGTAGACAGGGAAACAGGCAGACAGGCAGACAGACAGGGAGACAGGCAGGCAGGGAGACATACAGACAGACAGACAGTCAGTCAAACAGTCAGTCACACAATCAGACAGACAGACAGATAGTCAGGCAGACAGACAGTCAGGCAGACAGGTAGTCAGGCAGACATACATACTGTCAGATGAGCAGACAGACTGTCAGGCAGACAGACAGCCTTTTTTATTTTTATAAATTTTGACCAAGTTGTTTCTCAGTTCGACTGTTGGAGTCGGAGTCTCACTTAAGTCATCAAGGGACTTGTCACGGAGACCCCGACCCCACCACCCGAACTAGTAACTCCCACAATGAAGGGTTGATTTAGAAACCAAAGTTTAACGTCCCACAAAGCACAGGGCCGGCCGCCCCGCTCAGTTCACCCTCTCACCAGTCAGTTGCCAGCCGACCTGTACCTCGGGTAAACTATTGAGCGCCGGAGCGTCTCAGGTGAACCGATCCCAAGCCTGGACATGCACTGCCACTGCATGCTTCTGAGCAGCGGGCCGGCGCCCAACGCTCTACTTACTGAGCTACCGGGGCGGCTGTCTGACAGTCTTTCAGACAGGCAGACAGTCAGTCACACAATCAGACAGACATGCAGACAGTCAGTCAGACAGGCAGACATACATACTGTCAGGTGAACAGACAGTCAGGCAGACATACAGTCAGGCAGGTAGGCAGACAGACAGACAGACAATCAGGAAGACAGACAGACAGATACAGTCAGGCAGGCAGGCAGACAGACATACAGGGAGACAGGCAGACAAACAGAGACAGCAAACATTCAGAGAACCAGACAGACATACAGAGACAGTCAGACATACATACAGAAAAATACACAGACATCCAGGCAGACAGACATACAGAGAATACAGAGGCAGACAGACAGGTAGGCAGACAGACAGAGGAAGCCAGGTCTAAGTACATACAGACAGACAGAACAGCCAGCGAGACATACATACAGAGACAGCTAGACAGACATATAGGGACAGTCAGAGACATACAGAAAATTACAGAGACATCCAGGCAGACAGTCAGACAGATATACAGAAAATGCAGGCAGACAAGCAGACAGGCAGACAGCCAGACAAAGTCTGACAGACAGACATTCAAGCAGACAGGCAGTCACGCAGACAGATGGACGGACACAGTCAGGCAGACATACAGACAGACAGGCAGGCAGGGAGTCAGTCACACAGTCAGACAGTCAGTCACACAATCAGACAGACAGGCAGGAGACATACATACTGTCAGGTGAACATACAGACTGTCAGGCAGACAGACAGCTTTGAGACAAGCAGGCAGGCAGACAGACAGAGACATCCAGGCAGGCAGACAGTCAGTCACACAATCAGACAGGCAGACAGACAGACAGTCAGACAGGCAGACTGTCAGGCAGACATACATACTGTCAGGTGAACAGACAGTCAGGCAGACATACAGACAGTCGGGCAGGTAGGCAGGCAGGCAGACAGTAAGGAAGGCAGACAGTAAGGAAGACAGTCAGGAAGACAGACAGGCAGACAGACAGGGAGACAGGCAGGCAGACAGGCAGACAAACAGAGACAGCAAACATACACACAACCAGACAGACCTACAGACACAGCTAGACAGACATATGGAGACAGTCAGACATACATACAGGAAAATACAAAGACATCCAGACAGACAGACATACAGAGAATACAGAGGCAGACAGAGGAAGCCAGGTCTACATACATACAGACAGACAGAACAGACAGACATACATACATACAGATATAGCCAGAAAAACATGCAGGGACAATCAGAGACATACAGAACAGTACACAGACATCTAGGCAAACAGTCAGACAGATATACAGAAAAATGCAGACAGACAGACAGAATCAGTCAGCCAGTCAGTCAGTAAGCCAGGTCAGGTCAGGCAGGCAGGCAGGCAGGCAGGCAGGCAGGCAGGAAGACAGACAGACAGACACAGTCAGTCAGGCAGTAAGGAAGACAGTCAGAAAGCCAGTCAGAAAGGAAGACAGACATACAGTCAGGCAGACAGATGGACAGACAGTCAGGGGGACAGACAGACAGTCAGACAGGCAGGCAGGCGGACAGACAGACATACAGTGACAGTCAGACATACATACAGAAAAATGCACAGACATCCAGGCAGACAAATATACAGAGAATACAGAGGCAGACAGAGAGACAGGCAGGCAGACAGAGGAAGCCAGTTCTACATACAGACAGACAGAACAGCCAGACATACATACATACAGAAATAGCCAGACAAACATACAGGGACAGTCAGACAGACATACAGAAACATCCAGGCAGAAATACAGAAAAATAGAGAAATCCAGTCATTTTGTCAGTCAGTCAGTCAGTCAGTCAGTCAGTCAGTCAGTCAGTCAGACAGTCAGTCAGGCAGACATACAGTCAGGCAGACATACAAACTGTCAGGCAGACATACACAATGTCAGGTGAACAGACAGTCAATGAACAGAAATTTGGTGGATGGGGCACTTTTCCTCCACTGGTGCTTAAAAGGAATGTGGCACGTTCAAAACATGATTTTAAATGAGATAGCCAAGTTTTAAAGCAAGTTAGAAAACCCAATACTCCATATATCATTTGTCTTGGAACTCAATATTTCAGTAGAAAAAGCTAAAACCTACCAGACACCAGCCCCCTCATCAGCCCCCCACCAGGCGGCCATTGTTGTGGGCTTCCAGGGTGATGACATATGCTGACGTCACAATGAGCATCAGCGAATTGAAGCCCTTGAAGCGTTTCAAGTATTGTAGTGGCTGCCAGATCATGACATCCACAGGCAGATATTTATTTTCCTAGAGGAGTATTTTTAAAAACAAAATATTGAGCTTATTGAACATTTTTCACAGAAATCATGAGTGGTTTCATTATTTTTGGCTAAAAGTACGCCTAATTGCACTAAATTCCACGATTTGACCAAGGTGCCAAATTCCCTTTAAGAATGTTCATTTCACACCAGTTTGCGAAGTATGACATTTCTGACGAGATCTCGTCAGTGTGAGTGCCCTTAGAGATAGAAGCAAGTGGTGCAAATTGTATCAACCTGGTGCGAATTTGTAAGACTGGTGAGAGGAAGGTGACAATTAAACCAAACAAATACTAAATGGTTATTAAGACAGACAAGGTGGCTTGAGAAAAAGTCCCTTAGTAATAAGAGGTAGCATTGCATTGGATGGGTAGGAATGGGTGCATTTTCTCCCATGTATATGACATATTTCTGCAACTTCTTGGAGGCTGGTGGTGAGAGAATTTTAGATGACTGGTGCGACTCGTCCGGCCTGTTGCCATACTTTGCAGACTGGATTTTACACAACAGGAGAGTATCTGGAAGACAAAAATCACATGCCTATGTCCACTTCAGGGTCATTTTCTGCCACAAAATTGTCTTAACTGCCCCAAAAAGGGGCAAAAGCAGCCCCAAACTGGTAGGTCAGCCTCTCTCGAGGCTGCCCCAACAGGACGTCAAAACTTCCCACCTTCGGAAAAGTGGGAACCAGCTTCAATCCCTTAAGCTGTTGATCACAATGTATATAATAAACATACTGTACCAAGCCTTATAAAGTTCACAACCCAATAAAGTAGGGACTGGGTCCTCAACTCGCTGTTTCCCACCTGCTTCAAGAACATTGACGTACACTGGGCAGATATATTGTACAAAATCCTGACTTAGTCTGGGGATGGCTCATCATGAGCTCAATGACAGCGCAAATGAGAGGCACCAGGAATACCTAAAAAATACCTGTACACCTAGGGTATACCAAGGTAATCATGTGGCCTTCCATCTGGCATGCAATTCCCTTGACAGAGCATAACGCGTATAGGTACCTTCCATTCTGACCTCTAAATCTATCAGCCAGGGTTAAGTAGAAAATACAATGTTACATACTCAGACTATGCTTTAAATAATCGCTTACAGCCTGTATTGAAATCCGTAATGATCCCTAGTAAATTGTGAAAGACAGGCCGAAGCAATCAAGCAACCCCTCACGCTCACCTATGCGCTTCCAAAATGGCGTATCCAAAGCCGTGGACTTGCTAAAAGCTTCCTTTAATTCAGTCCACCTCTTTTCTGAAACGCATTTCCGCTCCAGCAACGCTAGAAACGCTTGCAGTATTTATGACCTATTCGTCATAAAAACGGCGGTGTTTATGACGGATCCGTCATAAACACCGCTTCCTCTCATATGACCTATTCGTCATAAATACCGCGGTGGTCGTGTTGGAAACGAGCTCAACAGATCTGGCATTCCCTCTATTCTTTTCTATTTCCTATTTTCTTCTTTTCAAGTGTACCCTATAACAAGGAAAACAAGTAAGTAGTAATAGCCATAGTAGGCACTTTTTCGCACCTGTATAGTTCACGGCTGTTCAGAGAAAAAATATCGGTATTTGCCTGAAGTTGAAAAGCAAAGCTCAGCCCCCGTCAGCATGTGTGCGCACAGTGGTCTGTCTCAGTCCCGGCCACTGAAGCCATCTTCTGTTCTGTACATTCAGCAGTGACCTTGCTTGAATATGGGAAAAGGTTGAAATGGAAAATAAAAGGATCTTAACATCTTATTATAAATGATGCATGTATGGATTTTACAATTATTAAGTGCATAGTGACTGTCATTGGAATGCTAATTCCAAATCCTTAGCTTGTGCAGTGTTCAAGGGTTCGGTCTCACCCATTGTGGCTTAGATGACCAGAGCCATCTTTTTGTCATCCCAGTCACTTGCTTAAAACTCTAGCTCCCACTGGGCGCCAGTCTGCAAAGTATGGCAGCCAACTAAACGAGTTGCACCAGCCATCTAAAATGTTTGCGCAAATTCACTCTGCCAGCCACCTAAAAATACAATCCAATTTGCAATATACCAGGGAGAAAACCCAGCCATCCCTACCCACACAATGCAATTCTACCTCTCTTATTAGTTATTTTATAAGGCACCCTCCTGTGTATTTACAACCATTCATCCATTATTTGTTTGGTTTTCAGTGTTGCCTCCCCTGCATCAGTCTCACAAATTCCCACCAGGTTAAAAATTAACACCAGTCGCTCCTGTCTCCAAGGGCACTCACACTGACAATATTCTGTCGAAAGTGTCATACTTTGCATACTGGACTGGGCACACTGATTGCTGCCAGGATGTGGAGTCGTAAATCCGTAGTCTTAAGCTGTGGCAATAGTGCATTTTATGGTATAGTATGACCTGTTCCTTCTGGATATACATAGATGGATTCAAATATTTAATGTGAGGTTCAGCAATTCAGTAATTCATACTTGTGCAGTTAGCATGCCTTTGAATTGTTTGCACCTCAATGAGTTGACCTACCTATGACATGACTCTTGGTGCTTGTCAATTTTCTTGAAGCCATTTTTTAAAATTCTCCCTGCAAGCTCACCTGTTCCTAGCAACTCTATAGTTCTTCATTTCAATATTTATTTTCAATAATATTAAATTTACTTCCTAAATTTTTATTTCTGGTAACATGAAATCTGGCTGCAGTGCACCTTATCAGTATTGTTGATTGGTGTATGTTACAGACTCAATCTTCATACATGCTCTCTTCCGCATCAACTCCTTAGAACTGTATTGGCTAGGAGGGTTTCACTTTATAGAACGGTGGGGGAATCCATCCATCATTTTTAAGTCATGAGTGAATGCTGGCAATTCCTAGATGCTCAAATGTCACAGCTTATCTCTGGCCCTAGACTTCACCATCGCGTAAGTTATGATACCCCAGAATATGAATAAAATATCAAGTGGATCACTTTGTTATCATTTTAAAATTACCCCTAATTTGGTTTTAACATTGATATCTTAATCAAGATTTTGATTGTGGTCCTAGATCGTATAGACAAGATATTCAATGTATTTACACCCGACTCCATTCAGAAAATTTAGTACCTGAACTTTCTGTTCAAAATTACTGGAAATATAAAATTTGAGCAAAAATACCTGCGGGAAAAAACTGCCACTTGTGGGATCAGGTTTTTGGAGGGAATAGAATAGACAGTATTTCACCCCAGCACAAAATTATTCAGTACTATCCGCAATCATATAGAAAAAATTGCACACGAAACAGTCTGATACACAAGACACGAGTTGAAAACAGAAAAATATTAAGGTAACTTTTATATCATCTTAAATTATATAAGTTCTGGATGCATAATTGTAAACTATTGGATTTTAATGATGCACCAGCTGCCACGGCTAAACAGCTCAAGTGTCTCCCAGATCTCCCCGTAGCTCATTGTAGGGAGGAATTCGGGGGACCAGATACTATTCAGAGCCTCCGGGATGTGAGCCCGGAATTTGTGGCTCAGTAGATATGCATGCTATCCACCGGGCCATCCAACGACGCACAACTGCCAAGGTTATACAGCTAAAATTTATCCCAGCCACACTGTTGGGAGGAATTTTGGGGATCAGATATATCTATTCAGAGCCCCCTCCGGGATTTGAACCCGGGATCTGTGGCTCAGGAAACATGTATGCTATCCAATGAACCACTCATTTCCCTCATTTCCCTCATTCACCATTTATTTAGGTACTGAACTCTACATGGATGCCACTATCTGTGATACTAAAGCCATCCTGTGTCTATTTTGCGCAGCTAGAATTGTGCACTTTCATCTACAAGTATGACGGTGCTCAGCGTTCTGAGGGGCGCTGCGGTGCCCACGGCAAAGAAGGCACTGGCCCAGTGTGCAGCAGCTCAGGGTGAGTATACCCTTATTGCAGTGATGTGCAGATTCCCACAGGACTCGAGAATAAATTATTACACTTGATATTGCCGTCAAGACAACCCCAATCGGAATTATAACTGCTTGTTCAAGTTATTTACTCTGAAATTTGTTTTTCAAATCTAACGTCCGGGGACCAAA
Organism: Lepas anatifera; assembly: GCA_034440635.1. NCBI lineage: Eukaryota > Metazoa > Arthropoda > Thecostraca > Lepadidae > Lepas > Lepas anatifera. Next base: position 422,454 of record JAOTON010001344.1, on the reverse strand, counting down.
CGCTGTTTTCGGATATTGATCCGACTCTTGGACGTTTTTCGCTGATAGCTTTCAATCGGTTTACCGACATATATACCAACATCCCCGATTATTTTGCATAACATAAGCCTTTAGTCATCAACGTCTTATATCAGTGGAGGTATGTCTGCAAGTGTGGGTGCTCTTCCCCGGGGAACAGCTCCCACCAGACTCGGGCGCTGTACAGAACGGATGGTTATTCGATCCCGTCATCTTTACTGCCAGTGTTCGATTCTGCTGGCTGTCGCTTTTTCTAACCATCGGCTCACCGGCAACATTGTGAATGATTTCATTTTGTGTTCACCACCCAGCGCGCCTGCCTGTGATTTCAGTGCGCCAGATGGGCGGACATGGGCGGCTGATGAACATCACGCCGTCGCGCTTCCAGTGGAACAAGTTCAAGGACATGGTTCACCTGTACGTGGTCGGCGTTGGCGCTCCGCTTCTGCTGGGCGTGTTCCTGGTTAACATCTACGTTGGTCCGGGGACGCTGACGGAGATGCCGGACCCGGAGGAGAAGGTTCCGGAGGAGTGGGAGTACTACAAGTCGCCCATCACCCGCTTCCTGGTCCGCTACGTCTGCTCCGGCGAACAGATGGAATATGAGAAGCGGTTGCAACTCATCTGGGAGATCTATCACAAAAGGGATCTTAGGTAAGGCATAGGTTGGGTGACGTTTCTGGGGTCCTCACACTCGGGGAGTATCTAGGTCCAGCTCTCCTCCGAGCTGGAAGGAACAGGAAAATCGGTACAATACTTTTGCAATGGATTTTGGGCTGTGAAAGTACATAGGATCGTCGCGCTTGCAGTCACCGGCGTCTTGTCTGGCTTTCCCAAGTAACTCGTTTTCCTGTACGAATTTCAGGCTTTCCAAGAAACGCTCTCGGATGTGCGTGATATATTTGTTGCTTAAATTTACTGACTGACATCCGTTGTACTCAGTTATAATATCAACTGACAGTTTCTGCTGGAGTAAAATACATTCTAGTTTGAATGTCTCCATCGCCGTCCAATTTTCTAAAATTCAAAATAGTACTTGTCATCACTCCCTGACTTTTTCGAAATCTTTCTCTCTCTCTCTCTCTCTCTCGCTCTCTCTCTCTTTTGTAATGTTTGCCTTCTCCTACACAGGCTGATAGAGGATGAGGTGCGAGAACTGATGCAGGAGAGGGGCGACTACAAAGCCTGGTACTATGTGCCGTACATCTCGGGCAAGTATCGGCGAATCGTGCGGCAGAGTACTGACCGGCATGCAGAGGAGCGTACTGCTTTTTCGTGGACGCGATAGTCCAATACAGACCCAACGGAGGGGTGCTAGCAGGTTCATCTGCGAGGTGTACAGTTTGGCCCTGGCCGCGGCACTGTTTTTGACAGTGACCCCCGTCATAGACTTGTTCTTATAGTGCTGTTGTGGCCCTAATCGTCAGGTGATATACCTTGAAAAAGGCCGAAATTCTGACGAGATGTGTAAGATGTGAGGAAGATGGGTAGAAACTGGGTCGGGGGCAGAATTGTTGAGGTGGCGCATATTTGATATTGTGTATGTTCGGGACGCTAGAAGTGGTGCTTCAGGCGCGATGTTCTTTGTGTGTGCGTGTGCTGCGTCCCAATAGAATATACGACGAAGTGTAAATCTGAGCGGCATTTGTTTTAGTCCGTCGTTACGTTGCATTCTGGGTGAATGACTCGGCATAGTTTGCAGTCCAAGACCAAGCTCATGTGCCAAACTGTATTCGACGTGCCCTGACGGTGACACACAGGCTGCGGAAACACCAACCACAAGCGAGGAACATCCGACAGAACGCTTAGTTCCCAACGACATGATCAACACGACGTTCGGAGACCACTAACGGTATTGGTGACGGCGTGAACGATGACAATACAGCTATGGTCCATCCAGTGGAATAACGCACGAGAGAATACACACAACACGCGCCTGTTCTCGAACTATGTAAACGTGTCGGGCGTTTTCGGGCCGTCTTTCAGCATCATTCAGCAGGCCACGAGCATATGACCATCGTCCAGCCCTACTAAAACACCACAACGAGAGAAGAACACGGAACTGGCAAGTCACTCCTCGCAGAATGACAGGGTGCTCATCCGTAGTTCAAATCTCGCAGCGGGAGTCCGCAGAAACTATCGACACCGGGCACATTTGAATAGGACACACGAAGACTTACGACTCGAAGCGGCAACCTCCGTATCTTTCGCCCGATGTACAACATTTTGTTTTAAATCCGGAAAGGCTTGTGGTATGCTCTCCGATAAACCGCCGAAGCATATATCTGGGATAGGGAAGCATCCCTCGACATCAATAGTAACAACCAGGTTAGCGGAGCCATCCCTCGAGGTCACCGAAACCTTAGAACAGGCCTCCTGATTAAACAATTAAAAGTCGTTTCGAGCGGATTAATGCTATAATCCAATATCATTAAACTACAGGAGTTTTCTGCGTGAGCGATACTTACGGTAAAATGGGAGCCTCTTTACATGCATAAATGGAAATAACAGCGTTGCAAGTTATGTAAAAAGTTACCGAGGATCTTTCAGTTTCCGGAAAGTAATTATAAGTTCCTACATGAACTAGTGCACATATTTTATTCAACACCACGGGGAACATCTGTGAACATCAGCTGGTGCCAGCCGGAGCAAAGGAGAACGAAAAACTGCGAAGCTGGAGGTTGCCGTTTCCAGTGCTTTGTATGTTACAGTTCGAAACACAGCTAATGCAGGACGAGACGGTATGAAGGCCTAGAAAGGTGATGGTGACACTAATATCGTCTGAAAATCACAGATAGGTGCGCATTACCCTCCAACAAGTGTCATGCATAAGACAACCGGGAGTGGACGGCGCCCCGGGTTGGAATCACCTCGATGGTGTAACTACTTGAGGTCGGTACCACACTAAGACGTATGTGCGTGGACACTGCGGTTCCTTCTTCGGTGTTTCTTCACCGTGCGCTAAGCCGGATGTAAGACAACACGAGATTGTACGAACGGGATTGTCTCAGTAATGTCCCACAGATCCGGCTGTTGAAGTCAGACTGTGCAAAGCTAGGTTCAGGTTGCGCTTGACAATACCCTCGAAACCGTCGTAACCACGAAAAGGAACAAGATTCAGCCAGTATTCTCAACTGCGTACACATCTCAAACAAAAGGCGTCAAAAAGAACAAACATGATTACACTGAAACGTGAATGGAAAACAAACACTTCGTACTGAACATACTGAAATCGTGTACAATAAGACAGCACAGACACTGGAGGGAACGGGACAGTGAATTTCCAGCGCTAATTTTTCCCATCTACAAATAATATAGTCTCTAAGATGAATGTTTGCCTGGCTTGTATCAAAATTTAGCGTTTCCGGAAGAACGAGCATTGCCCGAATCGATCGCCTTGTCCTCCCGCGCCTCCACTGCCCCCTCCGTCGCGTGGCGCGTCTCCACACGCAAGCCGGCGCCCGTGTTGATCAGAGTGGCGAAGCCATCACTGGGCTCTTTGAAATGATCATCTTTGGACAAGATCAGGACCAAAAGGTATCTTCCAAAACTTAATCTGGTTTCATCGCTGTAGTACAAGTTAACTGGGCATCAAAAGCTAAACGGGAAAAGTATTCAGTAACAAAGATTCTATAATAGAGACAACTGCTCTCCACTTCTGTAACGTGTGCCACTACCAATGCCGGAGGAAAAAGTTGCGTATTGTCTGCAGAAAATCCTGGACAGCTCTGTCCCAAAGTCAATAATTTACTAACCCATCATAGCAACTAAAAGCATGCGTTTCACTGACAACTTGCGGTGGGTGGAAACTCACTCAGTTTTGTGATGTCTTCAAGCCTGATCGATATCCAATCCCGCTCCGCCAGGGCTATTGACAATTTCACTTCCGACTCCAGAAAGCAGACTACTGCACAACATCTAAAAAGGTACAGACCAAAGGAGGGAAACCCAATTATCAAAGCCTTGTCGCGACCATCAGGTTTCTAATGCAGTTAGTGACCGTTTGTTTTAGTATGTGGCATCTTCTATGGCTGCCGATGTAGCTAGGGTGACATCAGTCTGTAAGATAACTTCAACAACGTTTCCTAGTATGTTCTTTGAAATGTGATTTAACAAATTAAATCGAGAACCGGTCCTGTAAAGCGCTCGTTACCTAAATAGGTGAACCAAACAGTTTTAAAGTGCACATTCTCATCCCTATTGTGCAGTATGATCTAGGCTCTGTGCGATACTGGTGCCAAAATCTTATCTATGAAAGAGAACGTGTCACCCTGGTATAGTTCCAGCCTGTAGTGGTTTTGGGGGCAATATGCATTGAAAATAATGGACTTGGCTATATTGCTGCTGCAAAAATGGATATTATGTCCAAAATGCTATTTTTTAATTTCCCTCTGTTAGATATAAAATAATCCAAATAAGCGTGACGTCAACAGGGCTACCATTTGGAATGCTGTAAGCCAGATCAGACCTTTGATTTGAGCCACAAATGAATGCATATAAAAATGAAGCGCTTTAGCCTAAAAATATATTATTAGGAACCAAGGTGACACTTATCAATTTCTGCTATTCTCTTGTTCTATCAGAAACTAATTGCTGAAGCAAGTTTTACGTATTTGTAGTCGACAGTACCAAAAGCACGTCTAGCACGTTGGATTTAAAGCAGGTGAAATATCCATTAAGTGGTTTCTTGGCTTGCTTTATCACCTGGCTATCTTAGTTCAAATCCCATTATAAAGGTGCCAAGTCCTCTTAAATGCTAGTATTTCACGGCTCAAGGCGAGCAAAGTGTTCGCGAATAATACAGATGATGACCACGGTCCCGTTCAACACACAGGTCACTGGAACAGATGGAAAAAGACATGATACGAAATCCCGATGAGGACACATAATCACAGAGATGAAAGGCTTCCTTTCAAACTCAGTCGACAGCAATCATACACAACAGAAATGATAATCGTCCTAGCGAAACATGAACAAGTAAAAACAACCAAAAACTGAAATACGCATAACTACAAAATCAGAGCGAGGGAGTGAGCGAATGCTGGACATCACTCTCTGAATTATTAAAAAAAACACCTTCCGGAGGAGTGGTGGGCCTGTGATAAGCTCACTGCTGACTAGACGGCAAGCACACCCTGGAGTGCCTCCACGGTAGCAGAGCCCCAAGTACTTTACACGTAGTAAAGTCGTACTTGTGAGGTGGAGACCAGCACATCGTCGTCGAAAAACTGCGTCTCGATGATGACGTTTCCACTGCAAAGGCGAGTGGGGCGCATTTCGGGTGATCAACGTAACATCCCCGAATTAGTTTATACGCTAGATAGCTATGGACCTTGTCATTGATATACAATTTAAAATGCGGTAATATCAGTTTCACAGCTTTTATGGCTTTCTAAATGAATTAAATGAAATACTGATTTTTAACTGACCACACTGTCTGAGGAGGCAACAGCTGATTCAGGTAGAAATAAAAACATAAGAGAAATTTGCCGGTCGACTGAAGACCATATTAATTGGCAATACTATATGATACAATAATAAAATAAAGAATATAATACACAAATTGTTCCAAAAATAGCATTGTCAGCAATGGTGAACCTTGATAGTATTCAAATCGATATCCATAAAATACATATTTATGTGTAATACAGACAAAAGTACACCAACACACAAAATCAGCCGCGGGATTGTTCAATGCAGTCAGTACAAATAATTCGATACAGCCACTACATCAAATTATGACATTCATGGAACGATTCAAATGAGTGATTTCAATACAACTATTTAAAGCTTCCGTTAGACATGAAACATGTAATGAAAGACTAAATTTGGACCGATAATGTAAAACATTCCGCGGTATTGGCGGATGTTATATGCCGCCCCACCGTGCCGCATTGGCCAGTTGACAGTCATTACCGGGACAAGACTACGGTTAGGCGCGAGAGCCCACACCGCACCCAGCGGGCTCCGGGATTTGAACCCGAGACCTTTAACTTAGGAGTCGGTCGGGTTAACCATGAGCTACGCTGGCCACAAAGGGCAAGATTATCGCCTATATGCTCCCCATGTTAAATTCATCTCACTCAATGTTACCAAATAAAAACTGGCCCAAGAGAGAAGCTCATGGGGTGTCTGAAATGGGGTTCCGTATCGCCCCGATGGATGACCTTATCTCTGCTTGATGATGTCTCTTTTAAATGGTCCCAAATTGCAAAATAAACGTAGGTATTGGCCAGAGTGATCACAGGAATACGACTTGTACAGCTTTCTCAGCAACTACAGGTTTCGGGGGGGAGAGAGACTTAAAGGGAATGTGGCACCTTGGTCGAATCCTGGAATTTGAGTGAAATTAGGCGTACTTTTGGCCAAAAATAATGAAACCACTCATGACTTCTCTTAAAAGTGTACAATAAGCTGAATATTTTGATTTTTAAAATACTCCTCTAGGGAAAGAAATAAATATATGCCTGTGGATGATGTCATGATCTGGCAACCACTACCATACTTGAAACGCTTCAAGGGCTTCGATTGGCTGGTGCTCATCGTGACGTAAGCATATGTCGTCACACCAGCAGCTCACAACAATGGCCGCCCGGCGAGGGGCTGATGAGGGGGCTGGTGTCAGGTAGGTTTTAGCCATTTTCTACGGAAATATCGAGTTCCAAGACAAATGATATATGGAGTACCGGGTTTTCCTACTTGCTTTACAACTTGGCAATCTCAGTTAAAATCACGTTATGAAGTTGCCAGATTCCCTTTATGAAGGTTACAGATTTTCAAACCGTTCGTCTCCGGTGCCGTGGTCGGCGCCTGATCCCGAGAGTGCGACAGAATCAATAAATCTGAGATGCAATCCAGACCGGGCCCCTATTTTCACACTCAATCATGGGTTATCAGTTTAAAACTACAGATCCTGACGCAAATACGATCCGGATCCAAAATTCGGGTCCAGATCTCGATCCAAGCTAGAGTTTGTAGAAACATTTGGATATGCTAACAGAACTCTAACCACAAGTTCTGGTTTTAAACAGATTACTCTTGACTGGCTGAGGGAGTTTGGAGGTGAGATGGGTTAAATCGCATTTGTCCTGACGGTGTCATACTCTAAGGACCGATCGTCACTGAAAAACACTTTTAACAGCCCTGTAATTGGGGGTTGAGTGACATATTGTTCTTAGAAAGTACGCTCATTATTAACCAGCCATTGAGTGTTCTCGTTTGTAAAGGATACTTCCAGCTCAAATATTATTATTTCGACGGAGTATTTTTACAACTGAGAGCCCTCCCACCCAGGGTTTAAACAGTATCTATCACGTGGGTGATATCCCGGAATATCCCATCAGATATATTAGAAGCGTCTCTGGCTTGCATAGAGCAACGATGAATGTCAAGCAGATATTACTGTCCCACGAACTTAAAAATTGCATAATAAATCCCAATTACATAACTCATAGACTCCTCAGTCTAATGATCCCGCATTTTCACCCGACCACTTACGCACATTCGAGTGGGATGAATCTCTCACAAACGTTTAAGCAGATCCTTTTCGAATTTGATATTTGGCCTAACATAGCGTTGCCGAGTTCCACAACTCACTTCAGTACGTTGGCAGGCATCATTTGACTCTCAGGCGCCGCTTCAATGATGCTCTGCCAAGTGTTGGTCGAGTTTGGGATCACATAGCCGAAGTCAAAACACCACTCCTCCAGACATCGGCCCTGGAAGGTCAAGAAAAGCGTCAAACAACGAAATTGTAACGCAAAATGATGCGCAAAATGTAATAAATAACGCAAAATGTAACGCAAACAACAACGGAAGCGATGTATGTTTCCGTCCGAGTAGCAGAACATGACAGGATACACTATCACATAAATCAACATGTAGTGCTCGCTCGTAGAGAATCAACCATGAGATCCAGCAAGGAAATGAACGACAACTCTTACCAATTCCACACTACACCATACCGTCCCCCAGACTCTACCTTGAAAAGCACACGCTGTTCCAGTCGGAACTTCTCCATGGGCTCCGCCGACGTGAAGTTGATCTCGCGTGATATCGCACGGCACTTCAGGATCGACTTCGGCACGCGCGCCTCATGTTCCACGTCAGGGAGCGACCTGAACGTCACGTGACAGTGTCAGAGGCGGGTCAGGTCCAATAGTGGAGGGGCAGCCAAAAACACCGCAGATCTCGCGACACGGCAGACGACATCATGACCTTACTGTGGCCTGTTACTGATCCAGTTAGGGTCCAGTTTATGTTCGATGGCCTGATTTAAAATGCAGTTGCATTACTGTCACTAGGTATTCCATGTTCTAAAGTATATGTGCACATGAAGCTGTCGTCCATATCATAATAATATGGATAATTACTTACAAGTCTTCATTTCCTTGCCATAGTATCTTGCCACTGTCCGCATCCCTCAAGTTCATCCAATTACTGGGGAATTTAGTCAAGGAAGAACAAACGTTCTAGCACTATAAAAACAGTTCCCTGTTTCATTGTCTGATTTGTATCCTGTCCTTATAGTAAAAACATCATTACATGAGAAACGTAATCCGTAACGTAACGTAGTCCGAAACGTAATCCAAGCCGGGATTATTTGGCAAAAGAAATCGGTCATGTAAGGATAATGTATGAGTTTGTTGTACAATTCCCTAGACACCATGGGGAACAGTCTGCCTGTGTTGGCATTTCCAAAAATTTTTGGGTAGGCATAGATACATGTTTGGCATACATAAGGTTACAAATTCATATGTCAAAAATATCAACTTAACTTCTTAAGTTACAAAAGTTCTGAGGTCGAAATTGTATATCAGTTACAGCTAGAAAAGACAGCTGCTCCCCTTTAATAAAAATTCCAACAATTACCCACTGACATACAAGTACACTGCACAAAATTCCACAGACAGTCAGTGAATACAAGGCACATTGACTTTGTTCTGCCAAGGATACAGTTGAAAGCCTGCAAGGATGTCTTCAGCCTTAGAAGGCATGTTTATCTGCAAAAACAAAACATGTGTTAATGTCTTTACCAGACTGTCATCACATCAAATCCAAAGTACATTACATATTGAACACCTGAGGTCACTTATAGCATGAACACTCATTTTTATTTGACATTCTCTTATTTTCCACTCAATCTGAAATCATTTTCACTCCCCTGAGAATTCAAGATAAGTGAAAGCCTTTTTCAGATCCGTCCTTGGTAATTCACAAAATATGCCTTAGTTTGATGCTGGAAACTTTGAAGAACCATTTGCATCTTCACAATACCAAGTTGACTGCAGTGCAGGTTTCCAGGAAAGGCTATTTCAATTTTCCCATTCATCATTGATAAAATGACATCCTCAACATACTTTATAATTACATATGAATAAGTCATTCTATACTGAAACCATTAACATTTTGGTAATAACTCTGTGACTTCACCCAAATGGTCACATGATCATTTTCCTGCATAAAAATCCCAAAGCCTGTTCCTGTATCTCCTCTAAAGTATTTAGGTATTTATTTTCAGTTACTTTACTTTCAAGAGCCTGGAAACCACACATTACAGCTTCCTTCAGTGTGACAGTAATGTGAGCAAAAAACAATGAAATAAATGGAAAGGTCTGATTGTAGTTTTTTGTTTACACACACACAGTGAAGTTTCATGACAACAAAACCACCAACAAATGAAACAAAATTCCACAGTAATCCTTAAAATCATACCAGAACCTACATAACTTAACCACCAAATGGCAGGGTTGGCACTGCCCACTACCCACTGCCCGGGTTTTTGGGTTTTTTAGTGGGTTTTTAGTGGATAAAACCCACCTGGGTTTTTTCATAAATCATTTTCTAGATGCCCCTGAGTAAAAATATTGTCTTTTTTGCTATTCACATCACTTTTAAAGCTACTAAGCCTTGGTATGTGTGGAATATGCCAAAGTTTAGTAGAACTAGTACCATATGCCAGCTCATACAACCCACTGGAAAACTGCATTAAAAGTGCATTTGGAAATCCTTGCCGTCTTACCAGGAAAATCATTCCCAAGAATCCACATGTCGTATAAATTGCACATTGTGCAATACAAATTTCTATTATTTTTTGCAACAGGTAAAAGTCACTGGATAAGACCAATACTGTCTCTGAATATGACGTTAGTTTTTGTCTGTATGATGCAGTTTTTCCAGAATTCAATCTGTATATTATATATATCTTAACACATTTATAAACATTTCTGCAGGTTCAAAATATCCCAAAGTAACAGTGCAGTCTCAGATTGTGACTCTGACTGGCTTTGGCCTGAGACACACGAATAGTTTCATTGTCCAGCTCATGGAGCCTCTAAGGGTTATCGTGGTGGAGTCACGTGCTGTACTCCAGGCGCGCAGCCAAGGTGGGGCGACCGCCTCTCCCCTTGGCTGAACTTAAGCTCTGTAAAGAGCTTCCCGCGCGGCCTCCTGTCGTTTTCTGATTTATGCTCCCCAAGTTGATTATAAGAAGACGGACACCATCACAATGTTTGTCTCGGAGACTCTCAATAGCAAGTCTCAGGGGCCCAAGCGCTGGTCTGGCAGGGCCCACAAAAATTTTGAATTGGGGGCCCCCATATTCAGCTATCGCGATACCAGAGTTTATCTCTGGGCCCCCAGACTTGGTCTCTGAAGCAGCCCCAAAAAGTTTTCCCGGGGTTTCCAGAGTTGGCCTGGAGGACCCTCAAGAGCTTGTCACGGGGGGGCGCCCAGACCTGGTCTCTGAGGGCCACCAGAGTTGGTCTCGGTGGGCCCAAGAGTCTGACTTGGGGATCCGAAAAGTTTTCTCGGGGAGCTCAGGGTTGCTCTCGGATGACCTTTAAGAATTCGTCTCGGTGGCCTCAGAGTTGGTCTCCAAGGCCTTCGAGGGTTTGTCGCGTCGGCCCATCGAGTTGGTCTCGAACCTGGCTGAAAGTTGGTTTCGGGGGTCCCTAGATTCGGTCCTTAGGGTCCCCCGAGGTGGTTTCGGGGAGACCCCAAGAATTTTTCTTGGGGCCCCCAGTGTTGATCTCGAGAAACTAGAAGAGTTTGTCTTGGTTCGTGGGGCCCCCAGAGCTGGTCTCTGGGATCCCTAGACTCGTTTTCGGGCGACTCAAAAGTTTTTTTTTTCTGGCGGGAGGGGAGGTTTTGTCTCAAGGCGCCGGCCAATTTTTATCAGTCTGCCCAAAGAATTCGTGTTGGGGGCACCTCAGAGATGGTCGCCGGGTCACAAAATAATAAAAAGGATACCACGCGTTATTCAGCTAGATAAGCAAAGAAACAAGCAAGGGAGGTAAAAACAGCCAATAAAAGTCACGTGAACCACACCGATTCACTCCACAATCACATCAGCCACCGCTGACATTCTTTTATTTTCATTAGCGATCTTTGCACTTGGGGCCCCGTGCAGTGCCCCCGAGTCTATATTCACGCCCCTTCCCACTGAGCAAATAATGGATACACCCCTGCTCTGCTCTGAGAATAGTGATCTGACCCTTATTGATGTACCAGACTAAGATTTACAGCGCTAGCATTTGTCCCTGAGGAATATGAGCTGATTTAGAAAAGTGAAAGTAAATTCATGTGGGGCGCAGTGGTGCGGTACTTGTCGCACTTGCTTTCTACGGGGTCGTCCGGGTTTATTTCCGGTGGATTTCTTGAGTACGGAGAACCCGGCTCCTAAGAGAAAACAGTAATAAGAGTCGACAACGCCGTATAACCATAGTAGTGGATGAGTTGATAAACCCCAAAAATTGTTATTCTGGTCAAAAGTCGGTTCACTTTTCTTATCTGTTCCCGCAAATGTGCTTGTATGAATGTGTCTTATGTAAATCCTATCCCTAGATTATGAATGTAGCTCTGGAAACACTGACTAACTGATCCTAACGAAGTGTAGTTGTCATTTCCATACTTCACTTCTATTAACATGGCAGAAAGACAGGACACAGAAGATGTTTTCCTTCCTAAGAGGTCGGCAAGGACTCAGAGACTCACTGAAGCTGGTGAAGAATATCAAAGGGAGACAAAGCTGAAAGTATTCAGACAGCTTCTTCGTGAGTTGCAAAGAGATGGTGAGCTATTATTGAAGGAGACCCTGACAAGTTCTCCTGAACTGGATCATCAGACTGTTTCTTCTAAGTTAAGCAACTGGAGACATCAGTATGTTGTGTTACACCAAACTAATGCGGACCTGCAACCACTGATGGCAGTGGAAGGATACAGGGAGCACATGTCAAGCTACAAAGAGAAGCTATCAGAATTAGCCAGTCTCAAAGAAAGGCTCGAGCTGCATGTTGAAGAAACAGACACAGCACCCAAACGAAAGCCATCAAAGGCCGGCTCAGAACGCTCTTCGGTTAAGAGCCGCAGCTCTAGCAGTTCCGTTAGGAGCAAGCTTTATCTAATGAAACTCGAAGAAGAGCAGAACGCGGCTGAGATAAAAGCAAAAATGGCGAGCCTAGAGGAAAAGCAACGGATACAGAGACAATATCAGGAACTAGAGAAACAAAGACTGGAGCTGAAGTGGAAGGAGGAAAGACAACAATTGGAAACAGAGATCAGAATTACAGAAGCCAAAAGCAAGGCCATACATCATGTTGAAAGGGAGATCGATTCATCTATGCTATGCACAGCTACGGAGCAGGTTGGAAGACAAGAATCAACCAGACCAAACCAATCAGCTCATTGCGCATCAGCTTCAGCTGGAAACATACAGCGGCCCGAATCAAGTAAACATGCAGGACAAGCTGTGCAGGATCCACAGCCAGCGGTGGCGGCTGTTCTCAGCAACAATAACTCGGTATATTGTGTGCCACCAGTTCATGGAGCGCAGCCAACAGCTTCATCGTTTCCACTCTCATACCAGAGTGCAGCGCCGATCCCACCGCCTCAAGTGCGGGGGCCTGATGTGGTGGATATCCTGGTGGAGCACTCTCGAAGGAACCAGCTACCCCCTATCGAACCAGGCACCTTCAGAGGAGACGCTGCTACCTTCCCCCTCTGGATGAAAGCCTTTGAGACCTATATAGAAGCCAGGTGCATATCGCCAAGTGAGCGACTGCATTACTTGGGACATTATACTGCCGGCGAGGCTAAGAGTGCCATTGTCGGGTACCTGCAAATGGCGACTGATGACGCCTACCTCCAAGCGAAGAAAAGGCTTATCGACAGATATGGAAATGAATTTGTCAGGGCAAATGAGCTGAAGAAAAGGCTTTACAAATGGCCAGAGGTGAAAGCAGGAGATAGCAAGGCCCTCACAGAGCTGGGAGATTTCCTAGAGCACTGCTTAGTGGTTGTTTCTAGCAACGTGTCTGAGCATGGGATGTTTGGCGGCGCCGAGGAGGTGGACCGCATTCTTGGAAAGTTGCCGGGGCGTATCACAGACAGCTGGAGGCGAGTGGTCGACAGATGGATATATGAACCAACAGTGGGAGCACCTCCACAGTATCCGCCATTCTCAGAATTTGTCGCCTTCATAGTAAAGGAAGCAAGGGTAGTGTCAGGTCCTGTACGTGCAACTGAAACCGGCATGAGAGGATCGGGCACTGGAGGAGCGCGCTATGGGCGGATGAAAACCGACAAAAACGCCAGAGTCTTCTTTGCGTCTGCTCCCAGCCACTCAAGACATCGAAATGACGGCCGACCCCAGCAACGGTATCATTGTCCAGCCTGTCAGGCGGATCACAACGCGACCGAGTGTGCTCCGTTCGCGAATATGAGCCTCAAAGAGAGGCAGGACCTGGTGCACCAGGAAAGTCTCTGCCGAGGGTGTCTAAAGCGAGGACACAAATGGATGGAGTGCAAGAAGAAACAAAGATGCGACAAGTGTAAACGACTGCACCCAACCATGCTTCATGACGACTCTTTGACTCCACAGATCCGTCAGAAGACAGAAGAGTCCAGTCAAACGACGACCTCACTGCATGTAACCTCCAGTGAACCAACAGGACTGAAGCCGAAATGTACTCACTCGATGCTCGTTCCAGTACATCTGAAGCATACGAACTGCCCAGAGATGAAGGAAACTGTATATGCGCTACTGGATCCACAGTCCGACGCGTGCTTCGTGAAGGAGTCTGTTCTCCAGAGCGCCGGCTTAAACGGTGAGAGTATCAACCTGGAAGTAAATACGATGAATGGAAAGGCAGTGACCAAGAGTGAAGTCATGCATGGTTTGATCGTGGAGGATTTCAAAGGAGAAGTTGAGATTGAACTTACGTCAACCTACTCCAAAGGAGACATCCCAGCGGACCGGGATCTCATTCCCCGCCGCGATACTACTGCCAAGTGGCGGCATCTGGAAGCTGTATCCCGAGAACTGCCGGAATACTTTCCCGACGCTGAAATTGGTATTTTGATTGGGCTTAACTGCCCTAAAGCAATCAAACCACTGGAGGTCGTTGCTGGAGACGATAACGAACCATGGGCAATCAGGACAAGCCTTGGTTGGAGTGTCGTTGGCTACATGGGAGAGACGAGTAGCGAGGCTATGTGTTTGTACGTCTCAGCTGACGGCCAAGAGAAAGTGCGGCACTTCGCCTTCAGAATCAAGGCCAGAGAAGTTCACTCAGGACAGATAGCAAGAATGATGGACGCTGATTTCGAGCCACACAAGACTGATGATACCAAAATATCTCAGGAGGACAGTCAATTCATTGATATCATGAAGCAGGCGATGCGCCAGCGTCCTGATGGACATTTCGAAGCGCCTCTCCCATTGAAGGATCGGACTGTCATATTTCCCAACAACAAAGAACAAGCGCACCAACGCCTACAAGGCCTGAAAAGAAGACTGCAAAAGGACGTCCCCTTCAAGGAGGCATACGTCTCATTCGTCCTGGAAATGCTGGATAAGGGATACGCGGAGCACGTACCGACTGAAGAGCTGGAAGCTGAGGACGGGCACGTGTGGTATGTCCCGCATCACGGTGTCTTCCATCCCAAGAAGAACAAGATCCGAGTCGTGTTTGATTGCAGTGCGGAGTTCCGTGGTTACTGTCTGAACCGGGAACTGCTCCAAGGACCGGACGTCTCACACAATCTCGCTGGCATTCTGGTTCGATTCCGGAAGGACAGTGTTGCAGTGACATGCGACATCGAGTCAATGTTTAATCAGGTGAAAGTGCAGACACGTGACCGGAATCTTCTCAGATTCCTGTGGTGGCCAGCAGGAGACACCAGCCAGGAGCCAGTGGAGCTGAGGATGACAACCCATCTCTTCGGCGCTACTTCCTCCCCATCCTGCGCCATGTCCGCGCTGAACAAGACGGCTGAGACATATCGGGACCGGTATGGGAACGAAGCAGCTGACTTCATCACTAGAAACTTCTATGTTGATGACGGATTGGTGTCCACAACAGATGAGCAAAAGGCTATCGACTTGGTCCACAACACTACGAAAATGTGTGCTGGCGGCGGCTTCAAGCTCACTAAGTTCGCCAGTAACAACCCTGAAGTCCTAGAGACCATCCCCATCTACTCCCGAACAGTCAGCCTCGTGAAGGAGAAGATGTTTGAACAAGCTCTGGGAATCCTTTGGAACGTGTGTGACGACACATTCCACTTCAAAATAGACATCCCGGAACGACCACCAACGAGAAGAGGGATTTTGTCAGCGGTGAGTTCAGTTTATGACCCGCTCGGATTGATCTCTCCATTCATTCTGCGAGGCAAAATGATGCTGAAAAGGCTCTGCTGCAACGGCTGTGTCTGGGACGATCCGGTGCCGGACGAGATCCTCGACGAATGGACTGCCTGGAAGGCCGAGCTGCCTACCCTCTCCCACCTCTCGGTGCCTCGACAGTATGGTGGAACAGGTTTGCGTACCACAGGTGCGAGGTACGAATTACATCACTTTTGTGATGCTTCACTTTCTGGTTACGGCGTCTGCAGCTACTTGCGCGTCGCCTCCGAAGATGGCACAGTGTCATCTGATCTTGTGATGGCAAAATCCAGGGTAACGCCCAAAAGGGCGATAACCGTTCCAAGGCTGGAGTTATCTGCTGCCGTTCTCGCCACCCGAGTCAAACGATTTCTTGATAGGGAGCTTCACATTCCAAACTTGGAGCACTACTTCTGGTGCGACAGCCGTGTGGTGCTTGGTTACATTCGGAACAGATCGCGGAGATTCCACGTGTTTGTAGCCAACAGGGTGCAAGAAATCCTAGACACTTCATCAGTCAGCCGGTGGCATCACATACCTACTGAGGAAAACCCTAGTGACCTGGCTTCGCGAGGAGGTGCGGTCGTTGACTTGATGGACAATGACCTGTGGTGGCACGGGCCACGTTTTCTTGCGACCCCCACCGATCTTCCTCTTGATGACACCAGCACGGAGCAGCCACTTGACCCAAACGATCCCGAGGTGAAAGCTGTGTCTTCATTTCGAACACAGGCCTCGGAACCGGTAACTGATGGCATGGCTTCACTGACTGAACGATTGACGTACTTCTCATATTATTATGGTATTATTATTACTTCTCATATTATGTGGTATTCGGCGAAAAGAGCAGTGGCGAACTGTTTGCGTTTCAAGCGTAAGTTACAAGCAAAGTGCGGAAAGGCCAGAAGTGAAACAGACACAGAAGGAAGGGACCACCAAGACGACCGGTTAACAGTGCAGGACCTCCAAGAGGCGGAGGCAATCATCATAAAGTCACTGCAAAGAGAAGCGTTTAAGGACGAGTTCGACTTTCTGCCGCAGGGAACTGACGTATCCGACAAGGAACTCGACCCGGAAACATTAAAGACAGCACAACAAGTAAAGAAGCGAAGCTCATTAAGACAGCTCGACCCGATGATAGGGCGCGATGGAATCATCCGAGTCGGAGGTCGCATCAGGCGGGCAAATCTTCCGCGAAGTGTAACCAACCCAGTAATCCTACCTAAATCTGGCCACGTTACAACACTCATCCTCCATCAATGTCATATCAGAACAGCCCATGCAGGGCGGGAAACCACCCTGGGAGCGATAAGGAGCCATGGGTACTGGATCCTTCACGGACGCTCAGTCGTGTCTACACACATACGAAAATGCGTCGTGTGCAAGCGGTTGCGCGGAGCAGCATCTGTACAAAAAATGTCCGACCTGCCTGAGGAACGTCTAGAGCCATCTGCGCCTTTTACTTTCTGTGGCGTGGACTGCTTTGGCCCATTCTACGTTCGAGAACGCCGGAGTGAGTTAAAGAGGTGGGGAATCATTTTCACGTGCCTCGCTTCGAGGGCGGTACACCTCGAGACTGTAAACTCCATGTCCACAGACGCCTTCCTCAACGCGTACCGCCGATTTATCTGCAGAAGAGGCCCTGTACGACGTCTTTACTGTGACAACGGGACAAACTTCGTGGGTGGACAGGGGGCCCTGAAGCTTGCAATGAAGGAGATGGACGAGAACAGGATCAAGACTGACCTGCTGAAGGATAACTGTGATTGGATCGATTTTGAATTCAACGTCCCTCAGGCGAGCCATATGGGAGGCATATGGGAGCGCATGATACGGTGCGCAAGATCAGCATTGACGGGGCTGCTTGTCGCCAACGGACAGCAGCTTGATGACGAGCTGCTCAGAACTCTAATGTGTGAAGTGGAAGAGATAATCAACAGTCGTCCTATCTCTGTATGTGATATGACTCATACTAACCTTCTTGAGCCGCTTACTCCCAATCTGCTGCTCACGCAGAAATGTAGAGTAGTACTGCCCTTTCCTGGTAGGTTCGCCCGTCAAGACTTGTACGGTCGGCGACGCTGGAGAAGAACGCAGTACCTGTCCAACATGTTCTGGACGCGGTGGCAGAAAGAGATCGTTTCGGCCCTACAGGAGCGCCGGAAGTGGACGAAGGAAGAGCCAAACTTCGAAGTTCACGATATCGTCCTGGTGACAGAGGATGATCGCCCTAGATCTCAGTGGCCGCTTGGACGCGTCGTTAGGGTGTATCCGAGTGGTGACAAACTCATCCGTAAGGTGCGCGTGAAAGTAGGTGCGTCAGAATACGACAGACCCATACACCGTCTTATCATGTTATTGCGTGCATCCGAGGATTCCCCGTCAGGGAGCCGTTGACGCTTTCGCGCATGGTGATACAGAGGGCTGCACTTTGCTGCCTCTATGGTCTGAATGGCCATGATTACAGAACTATCACGAGAAGTTTTCCGTGAATGGAACCTATTGCACAGCAGCACACCTTGATTAATAGCGAGTCAGGTTGAAGGACAGTGTTGGCCGTTCACTTTCAGAGACGCGTTCCTATTCTCCTTAGCATATTGTGTCTGTAGAGTGAGAACGCAAAAAGCGTTAGAGAAGACATTGGCGCCCAGAGAGGTTGAGTCTTTAAGCGAATTTGCTGGCGGTAGTATGAAAAATTCCTCGAATTTTGGGGAGCCATGTTCCCGCAAATGTGCTTGTATGAATGTGTCTTTATTTAGCTCTCAGAAATGTTGGTTTATGCTTCTTTGTTTACTCCTTCTTCTGTTACTTACTGATATTCTCCTTGTTTCAGACCCGTTTCAGGCAGTCTAAATGTAAATTATCCACATGAGCTTATTGAGGGTAAAGCTGAGGCTGATTGTTATTGGTCACCGAGCTCCTTGAGCACTCTAATGACGGTGGCAGACCGATTGCATGCCCAGCACTGAGCCCTGGACGAAGTAGGTGGTCTGAAATATTGTTTTTCTGTATTTATTCCGTTCATAACGCATTTATAGCCATTGTCTCGTTTTCTCGATCAAAGGTACTTTCGTTTCATCATTACGTTACAACTATTGCACATGTTAATGTGTTAGATGTGCAATTTGTGTTTCACGTCGTTTTGGCACGTCGTTTGATTATTGGTCACTGACAAGCTCGTGTGTTCTTGTCGCAGTTTTCACGTACACTCACTGGGCGAACAATAGATATCCAAATCCTCATTTATTCTGTTGTTTGCTGGAACATTATCCATGGGTGCCCATAAAACTATGAAGGGTTCTGCACGCAGCCGTCAATCGGGTACTTCAGAACAGCTTGGGAAATAGGAGCTTCTTCTCCCCTCCGCCACGTGAGGCAAAGACTGATAAGGAACGATGATATTGAAAGCATCACAGTCTTAATGCGTGCTCAAACAATGACATTAATCTAGAAACGGTGCGACGAGAATGCTATAAAACAAAAATAAAAAATCCGGAAAAAACCCACAAAAACCCGCAAAAAACCCGGACCCGCGGGCTTTTTATAAAAAAACCCGGGTTTTTTCCAACCCTGCCAAATGGAAGGCTTGGGTCAAGTATTCCGCTATTGCAAAGATCTTGTCACTAAAACAAAATATTTTTATAAAATACATAACCAGAAGTCACAAGTTTCACACTCTGTTCCACTGGACATTGTCCAAAAATTCTTCTATCTTGAAACCTCAGACTCACTGACATTCATACATCAGCTTAAACAAGGGACAATCTGGATGTCACACTTCAGAAGGATCAGCAATGCCATTCCAGTTGTCTTCAAGCATAGCAGAAGTACTGTACAATCTTACCAAATTAGTATATAAATGTACCAATTAAATAGAAGATACATGCAATGTAAGATTAACAGCAAAATATAAAGGTAAAACAACATACTGAAATATAGGAACAGTATGTGAACAAAAAAGTAAATTTGAACCCTGGGTAGGCTGCAACAAAACTGATTATACAATAGGCAAGTTAGAAACACTCCAGGCCATTTCACTAAATCCAGCCAATATTAGGTACACTGAGGTTATTAAGTGAGGCTACATGTGAAAGTATTAAAATGTTAAAATCACTGGTTCACAAATATTTTCATGTCAATGATAATGAAGATGTCCTCCAACTTCAATAATTGGTTGATTGGTGGGGCAGGAATAGCTTTGGTTGGTACCAACTAGAAGGAATTAGAACAAACTATATCAATCTATCTATTAGTACTAAATTGATTAATACTATCACTCATACAGAAGTTCAGCAGCAGCAGTTCCAGGAAATGGTGGTCAGTTTCCACAGTGGCAGATGTCAGGCCTCCATGGGTGCCAGTCTGCAGAACGTGGCAGGCGACTCGACGAGGCGCTTGGGGCAGCCAAAGCCTGCCCCAATTGGGGCAGAAATTTGGATGCTGGGGCAGACTCCTCCAATAGGAGGGTATTTTTACAGATACATTTTTATGTACTCCATTTTAAACGAAACACCCAGAAATGAAATAAAACTGTGCATCCAACTCCACGACGACAACGCACTCACCACCCCCCACGCACAGCAGCAGCTATCTTGCATTCATGATGCACGACTTCAAGATTACTTTTATTCAAAGGTACATTTACCAGCGAAGTCTTTTCCCCTACAGACGTCATATGCCTCTGCTTTCAGGCCGTATAATTCGTATAATCTAAACTTGACAAAATTTTTCAATTGATAACTAAATTTGAAAAAGAATAATTTTTCTAAAGCTAAAGCATTTCCCCCATTTTCCCAAATTTTCATGAAAGCATAACAAAATTTGGAATATTTTCACAAGACTCAAGCAAAGAAAGATTCCCGTACGCCCTTGTGACGTCACATCACTGACCGGCATTTGTTCTTGGGGGAAGGGGCTGGCATGATTTTCTTATGAACGGTGGACCCTTTGAACAGTGGACCTTTTGACATACACCCGATTTGCCGGCCTTTGGTGATCAAAACATAGCAGAGGAAATGCAAAAAACTACATACAGGGAAATTTTATTTAGAGTTCTTAGATTGTTTTTTGTAACTAAAACTTACTTAAGATTAAAAATTTACCAAAAAATTAAATTTAGCTTTAGAAAGGCACACATTGCCCGATTTTTTATTAATTTCCAGGAACTTTGACTTTACGTCTATTAAAAAATTTCCTGATTTGGTATCTTTTTAACCATATGCCTCTTGATGACAAATATGACGCTTTTGAGACAATTCAGCTTTTACGGCGCAATTTTAACTACTGATTGTTGTTTCTTTTCGTTATTTTTTCTTCTTCCCTTGGCGATTACCCGGACCGACTGCTGCCCCAAGTACTAGTTCCTGCCCCAATAGCTCCCCTCTGCCCCAAGATCGACCAAAAGCTGCCCCAAATCGGTAGGTCTGCCCCGAGGCTGCCCCAACGAGATCTCGTCGAAATCTGCCATGTTCTGCAGACTGGCATGGGTGATTGTTGGGTGAACCGGAACAAGGACCATTAAACATTATAAGTTTTGAATATTTCAAATTTTGCAGCGGACAAAACGGCATGTGGCCTCTTCACCTAGCAATGTGTGAAAAGTGGATATAACAAATGTGCATAATACCTAAAGACATGCCAAGACTTCAAAAATTGTTTTTGCCAAAATTTATCAATAAATATACACCAGAATTTACAACACAAAGGTATACACATCTATTTTTATTTTCTAGATAATAACTAAAAATACATATAAAACACTGATCGGAAATTTCCGGTTTTTGTCAAGAATTCACGATTTCAGCATTTAGAAAACTAATATTTCCCATATTTTGAAATGCACAGCTCACACAGTACCGTCATATAATATAGATCTTATGGAGACATGGAAACTTGAATGTAAGGTCAAAATATCATTTGTCACTTAAGTATCAATCAGCGCCTTAAGTTTTTTATTTTTCTTGAAAAACACATATTTAAGATTACCTAGAATGACTGCATGACAAGTGACAACTATCCTTTCAATTTTTACTGGAGCGACCAGAGATCTCAACCATTACAATTACCAATAGTATGGCTCTTCTTTAGTGAAAAACGAACGCACATTCCCCGAGTTCGATAATTCATTTTATTCAATTTTATTGATTTCTCCAACAGTACGTACCAAATCCTCGCCCCCCCTTCTTCCTGAGAACCTCAATCAACCCAAAAACACACGCACGCCGGCCGGAAGCATGCAAAAGGAACAAAAACTGGAACGCGGCAGATGGCGCAATTGCCTTTTGCCACTGCAGGGATATGAAAACCTATAAAATACCTCCAGATTGCCACCTTCACTTTGCGCAGTACCTCGAAGTTTCCCTCGGATAAAAAAATCCGCATCGGATACCCTCGCATACGCGGATATAGGAGGGCCAAAGGAGGCACGTTTCCCTCCTATCGACCCACACTTCCCCCTGAAATGGTCACGGCGCCGCCTGAAAGGTCGATGGCGCCCCCGAAATGGCGCTTACCTCCCAGTATGCGAGCATCGGCGCCCACCGATAGGATTTTGGGCCCACCTGAAAGGTTTCTCCGGTCAGAAGTGTCACCCCCTGGTCTGGAGGGCGCCATTCTCCCAGGAATGTGCCCCCATTGACAATCCTGGATCCGCCTATGCACTCTAGTAGCACACAACATTGAAATGATCGTGGATAGGTTGTCCTAAAAACATTGTCGTAACAACATCGCTGCAACATTGTCACAATATTAGTAAGATGCTCCAACGTTCATTTCTAACGCATACCCGAGCCTTTATCGTGACATTTCATATATAAGACCAGAATTCTGACCCAGGCCTCGGGTTTAATAGCCCACCCACCGATCCTGCCAGACCAACTTCGAGGACAAAGTCCCACCTACAGTGACAGCTCGTTAGTTACTAGGGCACAACTACTGTTCAGGCCCTCCAGAGCACCGTTCACCGCCCTCCAGAGACTATCGTCATTCGTTGATCAGAGCGCGACATGATAATGTGACACCGAAGACTGTAACTCGAGACGATTTTGTGCGCTCATGTATTGGGCTGTTTGTCAGGTACCCGTTGTATCTCAGCGGCGGCGATCATATTCTTACACCAGACACGGCGTTCGTCAACTGACACCAAGCACAAAGAGCCGAAGAGAGCATGCACACATGAAAATGAAAGAGTTCAGGATACTTCAGCATCACTTTATTGTTCGCATCCAAGATGGCCTATCTAGCTACATCAAATGATTCTCGCTCGCAGCGCGACTCAGTGGCGCTACGGGTGAGAGATGATAATGATGCTACCCAACTCACAATGCGTTACACGGCGTGTACAAATACTCAAACTGAGGCGCACTTTCTCGCATAATTTAGCTACAGACTTAGACGGTGAGCATGACAAAAAGCAGTCGTCCTCAGTTCACTATGTGCCCCTCACCACACACCGCCGTACCATGTCCGACGCACGATTCCAGGCCTGCAACCAGGAGATTCCTCTACTTAACACCGCTCCAGTAACTCCAAATTCTCGCACATATTCTCACCAGGCGACCACGCCACCCTTTTGCCGGCCGCAGCACAAATCTTTTGTCACAAGCACCAATCAGCATTGGCCTGGCACGATGGTAAGCCAATCAAAGCCCGGAATGAATCAACACCAGGAACACAATCATTCATCGAACACGGCCACCACTCTGCACCACTCTCTACAACCTAAGCCACTCTTGCGGTTCCCAAGCACGGTCCATCGGAACAATGAAAATGAGGGGACGGGGCTGGGCGAAAAATGCTGTATGTATAAAAACGCCGGAGTCAGCGATCAGCGTCGCCGTCCAGCAACAAGGGCGACAACAGCACCGTTCACGCCGTGGACATGGGCTCTGCGGGCGGTACGGCGGCGGCGGCAGGGTCGCCGGCGCCGGCCGCTTTGTTCTCCATCTTCACGGCGTCCTTGTCTTCGGCCTTGACCTCGGCATCGTCGCCAGCCTTGCCCGGCGACGTGCCGTCCGTCCGCAGCTTCTTCTTCTTGCCGGACCTGCGGCGCGAGAGGAGGCGTCATCAAACGTCCGGTCGAACGGACTGTCCTGGAAGCGCCAGCGGCTGTATGAAACTTTCATAGACGGCAATGTATTCGATGCTGGTTTAATCCACCATTTCATTCATTGGTGGTCTGCGACTTGGACAGCAGCCACGTTCTACCTCGTGACACTGCATGGTTACCTTATTAAAAGAGCCGACACCCATTCAAGACATTGACTACCGAGTGATAAAACCTGACAACTTCTGATAACGTCTCGGCCACACACCTCGCCTCCCTGAGGACCAGACATGAGTACAGCCGTGTCCGACACCGCCAGTACAGCGAGCTCACGCCCCCTCCCCAGCCCCTCCCCAGGCCCGTGACTCACGACTCGTCGCGCCGGCCGCCCTCTCCCTCGTCCTCGCTGTCGGAGAACTCGTTGTCGCCGGCGACGCGCTTGTCGGAGGCGCGGATGCTGACGCGCTCGTCGGCGGGGTGCTGCTTCTCTTCGTCCTCGTCTTCTTCGTTGTCGATGGCGTCTTCTGGAATGGCCGCCGTCTGAAAGCGGAGACTTCGAGTTGGATGGCGAAGCGCGGCGTAAGAACGTACAACAGAGATGGAATTGACCTGCGGTTTCGGTGAAGGCCGAGGGCTCCAGCATACCGCTTATGATGACTCATAAAGGCTGATTATCATGCTGGCGAACCATAATATAAATCACTTTAAATGTCTTTAATGTTCAACAAAACTGAAGATTCTGTGAAAAGGTATTAGTTTGCACGTTTGTAAGGTGTTCATTGGCCAGTAAAGATGATTTCGTGCGACACACATTTCCATCCTCGCGCAAAACCAAAAGGGGGAGGGGGGCAGCAGGTTACGTTCACTTCCGACCGTACCCTAAAAGAAAGGAGATTCCTCCATTCTTTACTTTTATACCCCAAATATATGTTCAAATATCGTCATTCTGCTGTCGAGGATCGGGTTTAACTAAAAACTCCACTATCCTCCATGATCATCAGAAAAGGACCCAATCAGAAATCAGAAAAGGACATCAGAAAAGGACCCAATCTGCACCGGTCGGCTACACAAAACACGGGTTCTTGTCAAAAAAAAATCTGCTTGAAATTTACATAAGAGCAAACCAGAGGTGAGACAGAAGGATCACAAAATGTCAAGTATGACATTTCGAGCAGATACATAACATGCCCAACCAATAAACGACCCAGAGAATAAATATAGGCACACGGTCAGCAGTCTCCCAACCAGAAAAAATTACTCCACAACCTTGAGCGTTTTTACACTTTAGTCTAGCCAGTACTGTGGCGTCCTACCTTGACAATTGAACATTAAACATGACAGTTTGAAAGCAAAGGAGCAATCAACCAGTACTATTTAATTGAAAGACGACCACCTTCAAGCGTAATACGTACTTAAGCAATTACACTGACGGCCATCTAGCTGCAAAGAAAGAACGAACAGAGGCTTGGATGATATCTAAATTGCAGAATGAGAAAATGAATATGATCTTCAGATATATTGCCAGAGTATAGTGTTCCAAATCCCATGGTGCTGGGTGAGAGCGACACCCGGGCAAGCTGAATTTTCCACTCACTTCTACGACACTTTTACTCGATCGTCCTCTCGCTTTTCAAGCAAAGCTTTTTAGAACGACTCAATAATCCTGGTGCATATGAACTCATTAAAGGTATGACAGTAAGGGAATATTGATGAAAAAGTTCTTCCGAAGCTTTAAAGAGGGGCTTAAATAGGGCTCAATTGACTTTCGCAATATTGTAGCTTTTCCATTTTTCACTCGCCGACTATATTTTCCAATAAAAATTTTACATTCAGCACTCTAGCGCAAAACCAACTTTGGGACGCTGCCGAGGAATAATCCTGAAACGAAACAGCAGAAAAGCCTCGGGCCACAAAAAGACGCACACCAGCGCAGCTTATACGCTGAACCTGCCCCATAAACACCCCCGAACTGCACTGCGGCAGGAGAAGTCTACCGCAGCACACATACCCCCAGTCAGCCACAGCTCCAGCGGTCGAGCCCGCAGCGCGGCGCCTCACCTGTACACCAGGCGCGTGGGGCAGCATGCGCAGGTTCTCGAACAGCCTCGTCTTGATCTTGTCCAGGTACTCGGGCGTGTTCTGGTTGGCCATGTTGGAGGGGCTGATGTGCAGCTTGAAGTCGGGTCCGAAGTACTCGAAGTAGTCGTTGTAGGGCAGTTCGTTGGCCACATCGACGTTGAGGGCGACGGCGGTCTCGTAGGTCCAGCATCGGGCCACGTTCCGGATGGTGTAGCCGCCTCCGCCCAGCAGCAGCAGCGGCAGGTTGTACCGCTTGATGAACTCGACGCACTTTGCGTGGCCTGCGGCAGCAGTGGGTGATTGTCAAATAACTGTGTATGATGAACAATACATTTTGTCATCGATAGTTGGATGCAAACCACACGAATACAAGTTCGAATATTTTTGTTTCGTTAATGTGATCGAAGGGTTGAATCCAAATCTGATGGATTAGCACAGCTAATAAAGCTGGCACCTCCAATTTAAAACCGCAGGCTATTTGAAGCAAGGAACTCCAGAACAGGTGTCATCGACTACTTTTTCACGAGTGACATAATAAACGTATCCAAAACATGAAGTCCTTCCTTCTTTCAATACGAAAGACGAAATAAATTATCTACAGAATGCACCCTCAGTAAAGTTTCGCTGAATCTCGCTTCCGAACCCAGATACAATATATAAGTTCCGGGTTGACAAGGACTCCAAAACCACAATCACCCCACACTACAGACCTCCAGTCAGACCTACCCTTCAGTGTGAGGTTGAAGCAGCCGAGTCTGTCGCCGGACAGTGAGTCGGCGCCACACTGCAGCACGATCGCGCTCGGCTGGTACGTCTCCATCACCTTCGACATGATCGGCACGAAGATCTGCTCATACACCTCGTCGTCGATGCCGTCCCGCAGCGGGAAGTTGACCGCGTAGTACTTGCCCCGGCCGGCGCCGATGTCCTGGTGAGAGGAGGTGGGTTGGTAGTGCAGTGGAAACGGTCGGTGCCGCCACGTGATGGGCATTCCACGGTAGAAGGGTGCACAGGCGTTACTAACATGCTAACCTTCACCCCAGGTTGGTGTTGTCCAGGTAACATCAATGGTGATGGAGCGGAACAGGAACATGGATACCGAACACCTAATCCAGAACAGAATAACACATTATGTTCGCAATTCAAACAGAATCTTACAAAGCCCGTCTCGCATATCCCAACTCTCCACCCGGGTAGCCGACAGAAGCCGCGCCACTCACTCTGAGATCTCCGGTGCCGGGGAAGTACTCCCCGTACTTGTGGAAGGACACGGTCATGACGCGGTCGGTGGTGTAGAACGCCTCCTCCACGCCGTCGCCGTGGTGGATGTCAATGTCGATGTACAACACCCGCTGGTGGTACTTCAGCAGCTCCAGAATCGCCAGCACGATGTCGTTCACATAGCAGAACCCGGACGCCTGAGGGGACGCGGGTGGTCAGGGCTGATGTGGAACGCGGTCACGGTCCGAGAGAACCCGGAACCCTGGGGGGAGGTGGTGGTCAGGACTGATGTGGAACACGGTCACCATCCGAGAGAACCCGGACGCCTGAGGAGAGGTGGTGGTCAGGGCCGCTGTGGAACATGGTCACCATCCGAGAGAACCCGGACGCCTGAGGAGAGGTGGTGGTCAGGGCCGCTGTGGAACACGGTCACCATCCGGAGAGAACCCGGACGCCTGAGGAGAGGTGGTGGTCAGGACTGATGTGGAACATGGTCACCATCCGAGAGAACCCGGACGCCTGAGGAGAGGTGGTGGTCAGGGCCGCTGTGGAACACGGTCACCATCCGAGAGAACCCGGACGCCTGAGGAGAGGTGGTGGTCAGGGCCGCTGTGGAACATGGTCACCATCCGAGAGAACCCGGACGCCTGAGGAGAGGTGGTGGTCAGGGCCGCTGTGGAACATGGTCACCATCCGAGAGAACCCGGACGCCTGAGGAGAGGTGGTGGTCAGGGCCGCTGTGGAACACGGTCACCATCCGAGAGAACCCGGACGCCTGAGGAGAGGTGGTGGTCAGGACTGATGTGGAACATGGTCACCATCCGAGAGAACCCGGACGCCTGAGGAGAGGTGGCGGTCAGGGCCGCTGTGGAACATGGTCACCATCCGAGAGAACCCGGACGCCTGAGGAGAGGTGGTGGTCAGGGCCGCTGTGGAACATGGTCACCATCCGAGAGAACCCGGACGCCTGAGGAGAGGTGGTGGTCAGGGCCGCTGTGGAACATGGTCACCATCCGAGAGAACCCGGACGCCTGAGGAGAGGTGGTGGTCAGGGCCGCTGTGGAACATGGTCACCATCCGAGAGAACCCGGACGCCTGAGGAGAGGTGGTGGTCAGGGCCGCTGTGGAACACGGTCACCATCCGAGGTCTGTTTCGCACTGGCCATCATACGTAATTTATAATGAATTCTTTGAGATTTGGTCGTAAAACTCTAGGATCATGCTAACCTATGTGATTTGTTACCACACTATTACCGAATCACAAGTAACTAATTACCACTGTTAGCAGTGAATTAGCCCCATTTGACTCGGACGATTTGCACAGGTGACACAGCAGCGTTCGAAAGAAACCACTTCACTTTCAACATCCAACTCCAAACATGAACCCCAGCACTGGCGTGTGAGTGAGTGAGCGCGGTGGGCCTGACCTCGGACTTTTTGGCGTGGTGGAGGCCGCCGGCCCAGTTGACGGCGATCTCGGCGGCCTGCTGGTTGAGTTTGACGGCGCCGGCCACCGAGCCGCCGGTGGACAGCTGACAGAACTCGTACAGACCGTCGAACACCGGGCAGTCCTCGCCCACGTTAACTGCCGGGACACGGAGCCGCCCAGTAAATACCGGGATAATAATGTACAGCGGGGATAGGAAAAAACGATATGGGATAGACAGATTGAAGAAACCAAAACTAATCCGATGAAAACAATTAGATTTCCCGAGAAAAAAACATGCAGAAAGAGTCGAAGGTATTTTTAGATTATTTGTCGAGACAGGCCTTTGACAGCTGCAAAACTAAATATTCTGCAGGTACTTCAACCGCAGGAACCAGGGGTGTGATTCTATATATATTTGTTGGGGTGCCCGGGCACCCCAAATGAAACATCACAGTAGTGATAAACATACTTCAAATCTTCACGTTTTATATTATTTTGAGGACTTAAAAATTATTTCCAACGGTGCAGCAGGCCTCTGAGAAAGCTAAAACAATTCATATTACACGTGAGAAAGCTAAAACACACTTCATATTACACAGTCACGTTTTAATATAGTGGATATTGGCGCTTACAAATTTTTTTCACCCCAATTATTTGCAAAGATTCAAACTTCTGTCGAAACCTTCCAGAAAGAGATTACCCCGGGGGATGATTTCCGGGCCACTCATAGTGACAAAACTCCACTAGGTTTGGATGGCAACCAAAGCACAGATTTCCTAAAAAAATTTAATGCCGATACACATGCGTGAGTGAACCTGGAAACAATTCAATACCACCTCTAAAACATAACATTTAGAGAACATAGGGAAATAAGCTCCAATGCCTCAAGCTTATAAAGCCATCAACAATCACAAAGATTGACACAAATACCACATGCATCATCGCGGCTGCGCCTCGCCCGTGGCGGGCTCGCCTGGCATCTCCCACCATCTGACCCGGCACTCACATCTCTGCATCTGTTTGTTGTACTCGGACATGTTGTCGGGCCGGATGGAGCGCAGGAACCTGATGTAGTCGTCGCTGTGGAACTTGGTCATCTCCTCCTGTGTGGCCTTGTGCGGCCGCTGCGGAGCCACAGGGCAGAGCTCAACAACTGGTGCTCACACACACGCACACACACACACACACACACTAGGACATGCTGCTGATCATTGAAAATGGCAGCACACCGGTGGACGGATACCGGGCAGAACCCTGGCTAGTGGCCGTTTCACAAGTTTGGCGGTACCGAGTCAGACATATTATTTTTCGTGTAACAACATCCAAAGCAGTACCGCGCCGTTTATGAGCGGGCCAGACCCTAATGGTGAGCGGTGCGAGCCGATCAAAGGGCGCCTGCTGAACTGCACCCCGCGGAAAGTGCACCAATGGGTATACCGCATATACCCTACTGGGTGTACCTTACGCCCAACTTATGTGCATACTTAAAACTGGGGAGAGGGGTTGGGAAGAAGACAGTAAGGACTAGATAGAATATTTTGTATGCTGCGCTGTCTATTATCTGCTTCATGATGCAAAAATAAACACTACACCAAGCGATATGCATCGATCAAGCGTCAAATGATGTATTCTGTATCAAAAGAGAGACTCTAGTTAGCGGGGTTAGTCATCATTGTTCTGAACCAGCTTACCCCATTCTTCCTGCAGTTTCCTTTTTTGCACCACGCTGTCACCTCGCCTAAAACACCGTTTTACTTTCGACCAAATCACAAACACGAGTTTTCGGAGCAAAGGATCAGGAACTCATTGCGCTTTCTTGGTAAATGTCTGATCCGATGATTTTATACGATTCATGATCGAATTGATGAACTAAGCACTTCCAGTGAATTTATTCTACCTTCCATTTCAAATTATAATTATATCGGTAACAGTGCAATACAATTATACCACCAAGTTTTCAGAGTTTCATGAATTTCCCCCAGAAAAGTAGAAAATGCCCAGGCAACGAAGTCAAAAGAATGTTTTACCACCCAAACACATTTCTTACACCTCCATTATCATAGTCATTCGCGTTAACGTAACATTCAACCGCCCCGCAGCTTACTGCAGCCATGTGAATGCAAAAAAATCAATTTTGTGTGACGCTCCCGAAGATAATACCAGGGTATTATACTATATTTCCAAAGGGCTAGAGCAGGTGGAATTTTCTTGAAAAGGTATACCGCTAAAAACTATTGCCCATTCATTCATTTCATTTATTATTACCATTCACTTTATCAGATAATGCCCATTTGCCATAAGTCCAGTCATACATATCAACAAGCCTAAATACACATGCGGCAATGCAGCACTTTCTGCCCTACATGTGTAGAAGTACTTACGTAGATTTCCATTTTTCGGTAGAGCCCGTAGTTGAGCAGCAGGTTGTGGGTCATGCGTATCCTGTGGGGCTTCATTGGGTGGCCCTGACCATAGTAGTAATTTCCCACATCACCTGAAAAGAGAGAAATAACACCGAGCTTAACATTAATTCCGCCCAATGTATGCTGCCAAAGCCTTTTTAGCCTGGCTCATTGCGACATTAGCATTTTGTTCGGGCGGGTGTTATGCAGTGCCATTTTCAGCGCGTGCGGCAATAAAAGTCTGTACATCAACAAAATCCATTAGTACCATTTCACGTTTTGACAATCATATGCCACGCTGTAGCGTTAATCTCGGCTACGGACCACCCAAGACCATCCGGCGAGTCTTGGGTTGTGACAACCAACGATGACAGCCTCAAACTAGATCAATATGAAAGCCAAAAACAGACGCAAAACAACATCTACAAATGAACACCAGCATCGGAACATGGAAAAACCATCCTGTCATATTGTTATGCTGTTGCCCCTTCTATGACGGGCAGCGCCCAGCAGCCGAGTCGTGCAGTCTGGCCGGTATGGGAGGCTACAGCCCGGCCGGTATTGGAGGAGTATCCGTACCCGCCCCCTTCGGGTTTTTCGGAGATAGGAGAAAAACGGTGGCGCGCAGCACCGCCGTTTTTGGGCATACCTTTTCTCTTATCATTTTTACGGATTTTTCGGAGATATGAAAATATCAGATATATGAGATATGAGATATCATTTTTACAACTTTTGTGAATATTTTTAGGGTTAGGACATATCAGGTCAGGTCACCAGTACAGGTCAAGTGACCTGACTTAAAAAAAGTTTAATATAGCATAAGTCGTATCAGGGTGAACTTATTCGATTGAAACTCATATGACATAATGGGTCCACCGAGTTCTCGACAATATGTTCCGGTATTTTTGATATCGATGGCCTAACGCCAGGGACGAGCCATGACCTCGCCATTGGAAATACATGGGAACATTGCTTTAAATGAATAACTTAGCAACGGATGGTGATAGAGCGTTTATTTTAACTGCATTAGATTCGCTTTATCTTTGCGGTTCTAATGATATGCATTTTACCTAATTTGAGCTTGCCCTTATCCCAGGCCAAATCCTTGATTTGACCTAGGAAGGTCATATTATATATCATTTGATTCGGCTTGCTGCGAGGATTCCAATGGTCTAAATGTTTTTATCTATTTTTACTTGCAAAAAACTTCAATTACATGTTATCCCTATGACGGAATGTTTTGACCTCTAGAGACCTTAAATGTGACCTGACAAAAAAAGGTTCAAATATTTTCGATGGAGAAGTGGTTGGGCTACCCAACGCGTTTACCGTTTTTCGCTACTTAGCGTTGTTCTCGAAATCTTAGAGGGGGTACCCCCCAGTCAAAGCGAAGGTGACTCAGACCCCGTCAATGCGCTTGTTGATGTGATAAGCAGACATTACACTCAGATGGTATCTATCGGATGTCATCACTCCGCGGGTGTCTGAACTTAAGCATTCTGGTTGACATAGACGGATCGAGAGGGAGGGGCAAAGGGGCACCTGCCCTAACAAACCATGTCGCCCTCCCCCGAAAAGTCGCTTCCCACAGGATGCGAGTATCGGCACCCCGCTTATAATATTGGCGCCCTTGATAAGTTGCGTCGTCCAAAACTGGAACCCACTAGTCCGAATACTGCGCCCTGGCCGGATGCCCCGACCCGCCGATCCGTCCGTGGTTGGGGGAGCGTGGTTCGGTGGGGCACCAGGTCAATTTGGGCAGCAAATGGGATGAAAGCGAAGCACCTACCCTGTTGCATATTGCCTGAATCCACCCTTGGCCGATGAGCAGCCTCAAGTACAGGCTACATCGCCTACTACGTTACACTTTACACTACTACCTTACACTGCGTACCGCGTAAAAATGTTTTTTTTTAAAGAACGTATTTTCGTCACCACAAACGAGTTCACGCCATTGAAATGCACTGGGCTAGCTCCGCTGCGCAAAACGAGAAAACGAGAGTGAAAAAGGTAATCGAAAACCGTAAAAACGTCCTCAGAGTGTCCCACTTTTAAAATAAGTTTTTACTGAAATAGCAGTTTTGTAGAGCGTGTTGAGAAACCACTATTGACATATTTAATTCCACCCAAACCTCTCGGTATAAATTTTCGCCAGCTTTAAAGCTCAAAGTACAGGGGCTTATTGCCTTATATTGAACCCTGAAGGAATACTTTCCATATGGTTGCAGCAATATGATGGGACGTAAGCCCTAAGCCTAGATCACTTGCTGAAAATATCATGCTAGCGAGTGAACCAGCAGGCAACAGACTGACGACCGAAAACTTCAGGCGCGTAGTCTTCCATTGTAGAGCGTCATTGGGCCGAAATTAGCTCAATGGCCGCAACACAAATCATATTCTCCCTTCCCTATACTTGCCAAAACAAGCTTCAATGGTTTTTTTCCAAAATCCAAATCCGAAATAGTTTCTTTACATTAGGCATATGCATAATCTTTCCACCACTGAATAAACTAGACTGCCGTAACATCTGTCGTTCAGTTTTTGCACCAGTCCTTGTACTGTATGCAATTTTTACTATGCAGAAATGCTGTGAAGGGACCTTTAGAGCGAATCTATGACCAATGTTTGGGATTTTATTGATTATTTTAAGTGTTATTTTTATGACGTCAAATATCGTTAGAAGAGGAGATCTTCTGTTTTTAGCATATGAAAGTGGGAATTTTTTTCTTGGTTTTCAGACCTTTCTTGTGCTTAAACTTGTTTTTTTCAGGATTTTGACAAAGTGGTCCATTCTATTTAAAAAATGAAAAAAACATCCTAATGAAACAATAAAGACATAGTTAAAAATAGTAGTTCAGAATAAAAATGACAATGTATAGTGCGGCTGTACCTGCAATGCCTTTTCTCTGATCATTTTTACAGCTTTTGAAAACATTTTGAGATTGGTCTTCCCTGGTTGGATCACCAGTGCTGGCCAAGTGACCTCACCTCAAAAGAATTTAAGTTATAAGTCCCAGCACCCCATCATAAGTCAGAGCAGGGTGAACCTACCCAATTGAAACTCATATCACATATTTGGCCCACTGAGTTCTCCAAATTTTTTGTGGTATTTTCTATACTGATGACCTAAGGTCACAAATGGGCCACACCATCTCCATTGGAAATACATGAGAAAAATTATTTAAACTGAATACCTTAGTAATGGATGGTAATAAAGAGTTTATTTCAACAAAATTAGGTTCACCTATTCTTGTTCTTCAAATAATATGCATTTCAATGTAATTTGACCTTTATCTGACTTCAGGTCAAATCCTAGATTTGACCCAATTTGACCCAGTAAGGTCAGATATCTTGTGCCTTGGCTTCTTTTAAGGAATACAATGGTCTCTATTGTTTTGCTCTCTTTTGATGAGTTCAGACGCAGTGACTGCAAACATTCATTTACCTGTTATCCCTGTGGTGGCATGCCTTGACCTCTAATGACCTTAACGTGACCTACAAGAAATGGTTCAAATGTTTTCGAAAGAGATTTTGATGGGCTGTCCAATGCCATTAACAGTTTTTCACTATCTAGAGTGGTTCTTGAG
This sequence comes from Lepas anatifera, assembly GCA_034440635.1. NCBI lineage: Eukaryota > Metazoa > Arthropoda > Thecostraca > Lepadidae > Lepas > Lepas anatifera. The sequence goes on along the minus strand of JAOTON010001344.1, from coordinate 388,010 downwards.
ATTGTATGGGGAGCTGGTAACCAACCCCCCCCATCAAAGCAAAGGAGGCTCAGACCCTGTAAATGTGTGTTAAGAAATTTTGTTTCTGCACATAAACTTCAAAAAGTTAATAAGATTCCAACTGAGGACATGCTCCAACATCCTCCCCTAAAAGGTGGAAGTAACTAAGGGTGGCAGGAGCAATTTGACTTGCAGGGTTCTGCAAAAGCCAAATTGGCTGAAAACATAGACCAGGAAATCTAAACCAATTGTGCCCATTCCTGCAGATAGCTTGTCTGTGTCAATTTTCTCTGGCTTATTTCTTCTTTTGCCAAAACAGTGAGCAGCCAAAATCCAGTGGAAGTTGGTGGAAGCAAAAGAACAGACCTATTGTAAGAAAACTAGCACAAAGACCTTCTTGAACTCCAAACTGGATTGCACTATAGGCTGCTTTAACTGACGAAATAACTCTTCAAGGATATTATCATAAATTTTGAGTCTTAGAATTCATACAAAAAAGGTATTGAAGCCCCTATGACAAAATATTAGCAATATAAATGCAACTATCTATTGGCACCACATTCAAAATACTTAGACAACAGTGGCGCACCTTCCGGCTTCTCGAATAACCATGTCATTTTATGACAATCACAATCAAGAAATTGCCAAATCGATCAAAAGTTACTTACTGTCATAATAGTAGCAGACCCTCTTCTTGCTGTGCGTTGTTTGCGCCATTTTAAATAAATATTGTCACAGATCACGCATTCCACCCATCACCTTGGCAGAACAACGCGATCAGTGACCTTTGTAAGGAGCTGGCATCTGTAATTTGTCTGCGTACCAGGTAGCTCGGACCCGTGGCTTCTTCTAGATTATACTACATTCATTCATCACACTGTACCAACTAAGGAAGGTTTCCTCGATTGCAAAGAGAAAAATTGAAAACACATCGACACAGCTCATCATAGGCGGATCCAGGAGCGCCAATCGGGGGGTACCTTCTCAGGGGGCTCCATCAAAACCAGGAAGTGCCATTTTTGACCGCCCACTAGCAGGTGGGCGCCAAATCCTATCGGTGGGCGCCGATTTTCGCATCCTGGGGGGTTGGGAAGCGACATTTCAGGGGGCGCCATCGACCCTTCAGGGGGGCCGTGGGTCGATAGGGGCATAAGCCCCTTGTCATCATAAGGTGGTACCATAGGTGGATCTGGGGCGGGGGTAAAGGGGGTAGGTGCCCCTTCGATCGACCCTCGACGCCCCCTAAAATGGTCACGGCGTCCCCTGAAACGTTGATGGCCCCCTTGAAATTAAAATTCTAAGACCAGGATCGGGGGCCCCGAGTGTTACTTGGGGACCCCCGAGTGATGCTTGTGGACCCCGAGGATGTTCTGGGGCCCAAGAAACCGATACTCGGGGGCTCGGGACTGATTATTGAGCTCCCCGAGACCTCGGGGGCCCTAGACCAAAACGTGCTTTACAGGAAACAGATTCAGCCCAAATGGGTCTGCTGACCCCAGAGCTGTTTGCAGAGCTGGCTACGCCACTGCACCGAGCAAACCCAAATCAAACCAAAAGCAGGTCCAGACACACATGGCTGGAGATATCTTCTCGATCCAAGGGGAGTCCCGGTTGGATAACGCTTACACTCCAATACACGCCCTATATAAAGCCTATGGGAGACCCAGGATCCAGGTGAGTTCTGACCCCCCTAGCCCCCGGGATTTCCACCCATGCAAGCACATCCAAACCAGCCAGAATCAGACCGTTATACAGGCAAACCCCAAAATCGAACTGGCCCCAAATGTCTCATACCTATAGGTTTGTAACGCCCATAGCGCCTATCTGTGTGCGTCACTGTTGGTATATTCTGAAGATATCCAACGAATAGCCGGCAACCATCGACGAAGCTCGCTAATAAAGGCAGTGTTTATTGTATAGTATCTGTATTGCTTTGACAACAGGGAACCGTGGGTGAAGTTTAGACATGGAATCAAGATACCTGGAACGGAAGCCTCGTTGATTTCTGGGAGGCTTTTGCGGGGCTCATTAAAGATAATTGGGTAAATAGCCAAGAACATTAACACGCGCATTGACGGGGGCGGGTACCCGCCCCCTCGGGTTTTTCGGAGATAGTAGAAAAACGGCGGCGCGTAGCGCCGCCGTACTTGGTATACCTTTTCCCTCATCATTTTTACAACTTCTGTAAAAATTTTAAGGTTAGGTCATCTCAGGTCAGGTCACCAGTACAGGGCAAGTGACCCGACCTCAAAAAAGTTTAAGATAGCATAAGTCGGAGCAGGGTGAACTTATCCGATTGAAACTCATATCACATAATGGCTCCACCGAGTTCTCTAACATATGTTCCGGTATTTTTTATATCGATGACCTAAGGTCAGGTACGAGGCATGACCTCTCCATTGGAAATACATGGGAAAATGGTTTTTACGGAATAACTCAGTAACGGATGGTGATAGAGCATTTATTTTAGCTGCATTAGACTTGCCTGGGCTTTGCGGTTCTAATGATATGCATTTTATATAATTTGACCCTGACCCTGACCTGACCTCAGGTCAGGTCAAATCCTTGATTTGACCTAGCAAGGTCAAATTATATATCATTCGATTCGGCTTGCTAAGAGGATTCATATAGTTCAAGTTGTTTTGCTTTATCTTTACTTGTTCAGATGTAATGCCCGAAAAACTGAATTTTACATGTTATCCCTATGACGGGCATGTTTTGACCTCTCGTGATCTTAAATGTGACCTGACAAAAAATGGTTCAAATGTTTTCGATGGAGAAGTGGATGGGCAGCCTAACACCGTTTACCGTTTTTCGCTACCTACCGTGGTTCTCGAGATCTTAGGGGGGCGGGTACCCGCCCCCCGTCAATGCGAAGGTGGCTCAGACCCCCGTCAATGCGCGTGTTAAAATATTGACGGCAGTAAAATATTGAAGAAAAACAGCCAATTGCGCGTGAATTACTTGAACAGAGGGGAAACAACTACTACTGAGGTATTATTTATCCAATATAAACCTAAATAATTGCGTGATAGCCATAAAATATGAATGCAAAATCAGCGTGCGCCCGGATTCAAACCCGGAACACTAAGAATTGATAAACAATCATGCTGCCAACTGCGCTATTGAGCGACGAAATTACCATGATGAAGATGAAAAGTTCCACGCGCGTCATCCGAACCCGGGATCTTTCGCTTGCCAGGCGATCGCTTAGCACATTGCGCTATTACGGCGCTGAGCCGCGTGCGTTTAACACCCGCACTGGAGGGGGTCTGGCACTAACGCGCACTGGAGGGGGCCTGGTAGGCCCCCTAAGATCTCGGAAACTAAGAGGGTTAGAAAAACGCCACTTGGTAGGTGGGTGGGGGCTATGGTGATCTACATGATGACCAATTTTCATTGACCTAGGTCAATATCTTCAAGGTCAAACGAGGTCGTAAAGGTCAAATATTGGCCATGCTGGTATCGATTGATAAATGCTGTGATTATGCGGGAAAATGGCGGGAATAAGCTAAAGGCGGACAAGGTTCATAGAGAAGAGGTCTCAAATAGGCTTCCCCACAACTTTTGGGTCAAGGTCATTCAAGGTCATTGACCTTTAAGGTCACCATATGGTGTACTACTTATTATTTACACTTTGACTAACACTGTAGCCACTGTTTGGTGGGAAATGAGGATTGACCTTTCCCAATGACCTTTGACCTTGAACTTTGACCTTTGATCTTGACCTTTGTATTGGGGTACCCTACCGATGACGTCATAGCATAATATATGTCAGACGGGGTAACGTCATTTGGCCGGACGCACAGCGGTCAGTGACCTTGAAAGTGCAGATATGACCTTGACCTGTGACCTTTGACCTTGACCTTGACTTTCATGTGAAGTGACCTTGACATATAGTCCCGCTTATGTGACGTTATGACGTCACCACTCGGTCTTCAATGCAAGCTAACTGGTCCGACCGCGCGTTTACGGCGATCTCAAAATGCAGGTCTGACTTTGAAAGCCTATAAGTAAAAAAATGTTTGGTCGATTTTCAAAAAGTTTTCACCAATCGACGCGCTATTAAATTCTGTTAAATATGGCCAGGTTTCGTTTTTCGGCTACAAGCGGTTCTCCGGCCACCTCGGAAAAACAGGTGGGGGGAGGCTCCGAGGCTTCCCTCCAGTGCGCGTGTTAAACATGTTATAATAAAAGTTGAGCTGTGGTATCAGATTCTGATTTCTCCTGCGCTTTGCTCTGAAATTTTGGGTATTTCATGCCTAAAATGTATTTTAGCAGACGCAGCACAGATTGGGCTTTCCGAAATGCATGGTCGTTTTCCTGTGCAAGCCACGGTTTATTTATGACGCATCAAAGTCATCGGCCACCACATCTCCCATAGACTTTACATTGGTCCTTATCGAGCTTTACTTACCGAAGGATTTTTTCATGTCCTAGATTGGCACCCAAAAGCGGGGCGGGCTTGCATTGAGGTTTCCATTCCAGGTATCTCTATTCCATGGTTTAGACTCATGGTTTAGATGCCTTCCTAAGGACATTTTTCCTGCCGAGCTACTAAATACTACTAAGAAATGGCTGCTAGCAAACGGTACGGTATTACCAGGAGAGCCTCAATGAAGGCGTGGCAGCTTCTCTCGATTTGTACACGGCGTGGTACACGGCGACGGGGAGAACCGAAGCGGGGGAGGTTATTCAACTGCCCTGAGGAGGAAGCCCAAAAAGGTAGTTAACGATTACCAAAGACAATTCTCGTAAATTGATTTAAAAAGGTGAGGAGAGGGATGGTGGGTACACACTTTACCTGCGAAGAATTCGGGTCGGCTGCGTGCGGGCAACCATTAATTCAATAGGTATAGGTACACATCAATTTAGTCAGTTATTTGAACGTGAAAGTTTAACTCATCATATCAATATTGATATGGGATCGCATAATATGGTATGAAGAGTTAAAAAGGAAGGTCAAGGTCTGCTGTCTTATATATTGGTATGAGGTATGAGGTATTAGTTACTTGAGCTTTTTAGCTTCTCCGCTGCAGTTGCACCCCAATGTCAATGAATCAATTGTTGAATGATGTTTAGGCCATACATTATCAGTGTGCTGGGAGGTACCTACCTAGACAGATAACACATACCTGACAAAACAATGCAAGAGGAGAAACATGCACAGTCATAGGCCAATGTGTCAAATCCACTCATGTGGGGTGTGCAAAGGTGTGGCATTGGTGCTTGAGCAGTGATTGTTCCTCGGATGTGTTGTAATGGTTAAATGTGCTGATCCAGGTAAACACTGAGAGTGTTGCTGTACTCCTTTAGTCATATGCTGCTTTTCCCATTTTATTAATCTCCCCCACTGAATAATCATCAGTTAATTTGTACTGATTGCCCTTGGTATTGAGTACCTTAGTGTACTGACCTAGTGGGGTGGTTAGTTGTGCCAGGTAAGAGATCTGGAGATTGAGAACCATAAGAGATATGTATTACTGTTGTGTGCACTTTTTTATACAAAAATACTAAGAATTTAGTGTGGGGGACTGTGGTCAGAATTTCCAAAACTAGTTTTATTCACATTAATCAGAGTAAAAGCAGTGTTTAAAGGAGTGTTTCATGAAAGGAGTGTTTCCAATTATAGGCCATTGTTCCCATTATTGGGAGTGTAGCTATTATTGGAACTCTGACCATAATTTTCCCCACTTTAGCTTGGAATAACATGGAGGACCATGCAGAAAAACATATACATGTTTTGTTGGACCTTTCAACTCATGAATCAATTGCAGTTGTGATGGTTACAATATGTTGACTTCGCTCATTTATTATATATTTTGAGTTAATGTTTGGGTTGGGCGGAATCATAGTCGTGGAGTTATATCACTTTTTGGGATGTCAAGGACCTCAAAGGAAAGGTTGGGGTTAGTGTCAAATTCTCCTATTAACACAGTTTTTTTTAATATTTTTGGGCACTTAAATTCATTTAACCAAGTTCAAAATGTATTTTTAAATGCAAGAAAGATTGTGAAGTCATCATTCACTTACTTCAAACACACAACACTTATCACAGTCCAATTGGGGGACCTCACTGAAAACACATGGGAGATACAACAGGAGATAGTGTACAACTGCCCCAGTGGCTCAGAGCCGAAGTAAGGAGTCTTTACTCCTTACCCCTTATCCCCATCACTAATGGAAGCGCAGGGGCAGGAGGGAGGCGGACGGACAGAGGGCTTCCAGTCCAATCTGTGCTGTATAAGAGACGATAGCCCAGCAGCGCAAAGACTAGCCATCCGGGTCACAGTCCCCCTGGTGCTGTACCATCAGCCGCCGTGACTGTCGAGGGATGACATTACGCCGAGCGTGGGGCCGAAACGTGACGGACACAAGGTGGAAGCGCGATGTCTGCAACGACCACGATCTCGACCCCCGACATGACACTGCCGACAGCCGGAACTTTCATCATCATCAGCATTAAGATCTCCGCGGTGGTCAAGAAGGGGCCCAAGAGCGGGGAGCTGGTAGGGCGGCGGTCACCACCGGGCTTGGCACACGGATGCGACAGCGCCGCTAGCGCCCCTAGCGGCGGCGACGCCAGCGCACCACGCCTACATGCCCGCAACGCTGTGATGGGGACATGGCAGGGCTGAAGCCATGAAACGACAGCGCGACGGCGGGGATGGGCACGATGGTCTTTAAAGATAGCTACTGTCATTTAAGTGGGGAAAGTACATCAGCCATGATGACTTTAATGAGAATGCGGCAACATGGCTCTATAGGTCTTGAAAAATAGCAAGCAGGTCATGGGTTTCATCTCAAATGCTGGCTTTTGAGCATGCATTGTTTTTGAGACACGAGTAACTTTTAAGTATTCAATACTGAAGCAGTATTTGCAAATATTCGGTATAAGTGTGCTAGAAAAACTGCCGACTCGAGGCACGAGATGAGAATGTTCTTCAAGGCAATTAAACCCTTCCGGCTTTCGATGTGCATGCGTAAGCCGTCCATGTCCTTAATACTGCCTTTTCATTTTTTCAGTGGTCTGATACATCGTATGGCGTCCAATATGGAGAGTAAGAATTGATCCCGCTAGCGTTGGAATTGCTAGAAGGACGAGAGGACCAAGAAACAATGTCGAACTTTGGAAAACTGTCAGTATTTGTGCTATTGGTTTGCGTGACAGTGTGTTATTTCCCCACAAACGTGCTCAAATGTGTGATATTCAATTCGAGTGACATACTTAAAAAATTATGCAGCCATTCGGATAACACTGGTAAATTCTGTTCATCGATTTGTTCATCGAAAGACGAGGAATGCTTCCTATTCCACGGCTCAAAAAGAGCTAGTCAGAAGCATCTCTGGCATGGACGGTGGAAAGTTCATAGTAAAACAGAAAGTACCGGATGTCGTAACTGACGATTATATCGAATCACTCCTTATCTTTGATGAGGATGACTCGCCTGCCACATCGTTCCAGCAGCTGCTTCGCGGGCTGTTGCAGTTTGAACTGGAGCCAGACGACAACAGGGACATGTTGGCGCTCCTCTGGCCGTGGCAGAGTCCATCTAGCGTATTCGAAGACCCCCAAATGGCGTGCGATCCTAGCTCAGGTTCTGCGATTCGCCCACAGCGGCGAAGTACGCCCTCTCGCGGCTGCACCAGCACCTCCACCTGTTCCCGCGCGTGCTGGGCACCTGCGGCGACGTCTACGCCTCGCAGCAGGTGACGCCGCTGCTGGACTCCCTGTGGGCTGAAGTCCTTCCAGCGCTCGGGTACAGCTGCCACGCCACGACCAGCGGGCGCCGCATCTTGGCATACCTTCGCCGGCTGGCCAGGACCGTACCAGGCGGCTTGCATCTCTGCGACCTCAAGTGGTCGCATTTCGGCACTGCTGCCGACGGCTCCCTCCGCTTCGTTGACCTGGACTCGGCATTCAGCAGTCGCAGGATGGCTGGAACCCAGACGGCCACTGCCTGCACGGCCGACGACGAGTGCGACTTTTTCGAGTGTCGCGGGACGTGC